>SNQJ01S0001260.1:239416-288241 GCA_010110895.2 Picea sitchensis
GTGACAATTAATTCACAATGTGGGTGAATTAATAGACATAAAGCAACTAAGGAAAGTGGGTTTCCTTAGTGAGATTTTTGGAGTTGATCTCACCCATTGATTAGACTTGGCTAGATCTAATCTAGGCCATTGATATTTTAGGGCTGGCATGAGGAGGCTAAAGAGAGGGTAAAGGTATTTTTGAGACTCATTCTTCACTTGTGAGTTTTGGAGAAGAGAAGAGGGGCGCAAATCTTGAGGAGAAGGAGGGCGCACTTCATGAGGGTTTGAGCAAAACCCTTGAGAGCTTGAGGAGAAGCTTGTGTTTGCTTGGAGCTTTCATGGAGAGTATTTCCATGGAGTCTTAGCCTTCTTTCTTGAGAGGGAGCATTTTCATGGAGGAGGGGCGCATCTAGGAGAGGAGGCGCACTTGGATCCTTCATTTGCTCACTGGGAGAGGAGGACTTATCACCTTGAGATGAGGTCAAATCCAAGAGGAGGCTAGAGGGAGGGTGCATGCTTTCATGGTGAGAGATACCCAGCTTTAGTCTCTGTTTATTTATGGTAATCATTTTTGCTAGGAGGAGGGCACACATGTTGAGAGGACTGGCAACTACCTGGTAGTAGATCTGCTTGGAGGATTCGAGGTCTGACAGTTTCAGTGGAGAGGCAGCACATGGGAGGACATTCTTGTGGAGGGATTTCTTCATTGTGTTAATGATGAGCTAGGGCGCTTCAGTTCAGTGCAGAGGGCAACAAAGGGAGAGGGCACACCATAGTTTGGACACTTCTTTCTCTGGTTCTTGTGGCAAGGCTTGTGAGGAGCTGCTATGTATACAGGTTCCATTGTATTTTATTACTTGTTGTATCTCTTGCTTTGATCATCATTATATAGACATATATCCCAAACTGGTTTTCCCCGGGGGGGTTTATCTAGGGTCATGTTGACCAAAAATACCTGTATCAAATTTATGCATGTTTAGAAGTGTAGATCAGCATTTTAAAGTTCAAGATCTAGAGGTAGTGTAATGTGTTTTAAGTTATATTGCATGTGCTAACATTGAGATAAGAAAACACTTGCAAGGGCACCTTAAAAGAGCACTTAACCTATAAAACATTGAGTAGAAAGTGGGATGACTGTTTGCTGTCCTAAAACAGCAAAAGAAGAAAGCCATACAGTTGAAACTTAGAGCCATACTAAGGTCAAGGATAGACCTTAGGTGGTAGCCTCATAGGACGTCAGATATTTCTACAGCCCTAAGACTCTTTTTAGACCCGATACATGAAAAACGTTGTGGATATGGCTTTTATTTGGTAATTCCAACCCATAAGCTACGTGACTGATTTTTTTGTTAATTTGATATGGTCCATAAAACTTCAGAGCCAATTTATTCTTTCCTTGGTGTTTAAGAGATAACTGTTTGTAGGGTTGAAGTCTTACAAATACCCATTCTCCAACTTCGAATTCTCTTTTTGTTCGGTGTTGGTCAACTTGTTGCTTTATTCTGTTTCTCGCCATTGCTAAGTTTTCGTTGAGTATTTGAATAACTTTTTGACTTTCATCTAAATAATCTTTTACTAATGCAACTTTTGTTTGATTTGTGGCTAACTCTTTCCAAGTTGGTGGTTGATATCCATAAAGAGCTTGAAATTGTGTCATTTTAGCCGATGTGTGATATGTGGAGTTATACCACCATTCAGCGAGGTGCAACCATTGAAGCCATTTATTTTGCTTATCAGTGACAAAGCAACGAAGGTAGGTTTTTAAGCACTTGTTGAAAATTTCTATTTGACCATATGTTTGAGGATGGTAAGCTGAACTCATATTAAGAGAGGTCTCGATTTGTTTGCAAAACTCCCTCCAAAAGTCCCTTTAAACTTGGCATCTTTGTCACTGACGATGACCTTGGGGAAACCATGTAATTTATAAATGTTTTTACATAAGACTTCATCTATTTGTTTTGCGGAGTCTATTTTCCTTACTCCCATAAAATGTGCATACTTGGTTAGCCAGTCTACTACCACTACGATTTTATCTTTTCCTTCTGATATGGGTAATCCTTCAATGAAATCCATTGAAATTTCTTCCCATTTTTGGTTAGGAATATGTAACGGATGGCATACCCCGGGTGTTAATATATTTTCACTTTTGTTTCTTTGACAAAGGTCACATTATGCTACATATTTTTGAATATTTGCACTCATCCCTTTCCAAAAAAATGATTGACGAGCATTATGATTGACCTGCGGTCGGACAATCATGGGCTTCTTGAAGTACCTTGTTTTTAAATTTTGAATTGGTATTCAAATAAATTCTTCCTTTATACCATAAGATGTCATTCTTTCATTCAAACTTGGGGTATTGGTTTAAATCATTGATTATGGAACGTGTCTCAGTGTTTTTGGCATATTCAATTCTGATTTCGTTCAACCATTCTAGAATTGTTATTGATACTGCAAAAACTTGTGCTTCTTCATCTTTTCGTGAGAGGGCATCAACCACTATGTTAATAATAATAATAATAATCTATTTTTAAGGTCACGACCAAGTGAGCACACCAAATTGGTGTATGAGACCCCTTTGTTTGTGGGTCAAGGGACCCCCCTCCACCCATCGATTTGACTGGTAAAGTCTACGAAGGTATACATACCCTACCCCCCTTTGGATTTGAACATGTGACCTCTTAAGAGGAAACACATATTCTTAACCATTAGGTTTCCCTCTCTTATGTAATATCTCCATACCAAATGTGGCAATTTTCTCTATCCATTTTTGTTGTTCAGTGGTCAATGTTTTTTGTTGTAACAAATATTGTAGGCTATTATGATCCGTACGTATCAAGGACTTGCTTCCCAAGAGATATTGTCGCCACTTTGTTAATGCATGGATGATGGCAAGCATTTCCTTATTATATGTGGACTATAAGCATTCCTTTTTCTTTAGTTTCCTGCTTTCAAATGCTATTGGGTGTCCATCTTGCATCAAGACTACTCTGATCCCAAAACCTGAGGCATCACATTCGATTATAAAAGGTTTCGAAAAGTCGGGTCATAATTTTCTTTAAATTTTCAAAACATTTTTTGGATTCTTCATTCCATTGAAAATAGTTTTTCTTTAGGAGATTTGTTAAGGGGGCAATTAGATGAGCATAGTTTTTGACGAATCTTCGATAATATCCTGCCAAGCCTAAAAATCCTCTTAACTTAGATATATTTTTTTGGCTTGGGCCATTCTGTAATTGCTTTGATTTTCTTTGGGTTTACCTTGACTCCATTTTGGATATAATGTGACTGAGATACTCTACTTCCTTTTTGCCAAATGTACATTTTGACATTTTTGCATAGAATTGAATTTTTTCTAGAAGAGATAATACTTGTCCCAAATGATTGATGTGTTCCCTCCATGTTTTGTTGTACACCAAGATGTCGTCAAAGAAGACTAAGACATATTTTCTCAGGTGTGGATGAGATAGTTCATTCATAGTTGCTTGGAAGGTAGCAGGGGCATTAGTTATCCCAAAAGGCATCACCTTGAATTCGTAGTGTCCTTTGTGAGTCTGGAAGGTGGTCTTGGGTACATCTCTAATCTTACTCTAATCTGGTAATATCTCGATCTCAAATCAAGTTTTGAAAAAAAACTGGCTACATAAAGTTCATCCAACATTTCGTCGATGAAAGGGATGGGAAATTTATTCTTGATTGTTATCTTGTTTAACCCTCGATAATCTATGCATAATCTGAAAGAACCATCTTTCTTTTGTACTAATACAACTGTGGCAACATATGGGCTTCTACTTTGTGTGATAACCCCACATTTTAACAAGTCTTGTACTAATCTTTCTATTTATGTTTTATGATGATGGGGGTATCTGTATGGTTTAACCTTGACTAGACTTGATCTTGGCTTAACTTCAATTATGTGTTCAATTCTTCTTTGTGGTGGTAATTCCATGGGAAGGTCTTGAAATACCTTCTTGTGTTTTTGAATTAGATCTTGGATTTCTGAAGTTCTGGAGTTATCCTGTTTTGATTCTTATATTTCCATTAGGTGGCATTGGATAAAATAGGAAGTTGCTCCTTTTTGGATCAACTTTTCCATTCGTTGAGATGATACAACTTGTGTTTGGGGAGGTTGAAAACCATATAATTTATACATTTTCCCTTGGCATTTAAATTTGATGAAATTCTCTTGATGATTGACTAAGTATGTGCCTAAGGTTTGTAACCATTGGACTCCTAAAACCACCCGCTGCCTGTTTCTTGGACAATTCTGGAGCTGCCTGGAAAATTTCTAGGTAGTATGCCTGGTGCCCGAACCTACCCGGAGTCTGCCCGGTCCTTGTGGTCCCTCTGCACAGGTGCACTTGTCCTGGCTGCTGACTTGGTTGTCGGCCCAGGCGACTAGTGGCTTGCCGGTTGGCTGTTGCTGGAGTCTCGACCCCCACCAGTGCTTTGCCCCTCTCGACCAATTCCTCACCTGCTCAACCGACTCCTTTTCTCTCTTTCCATGCGACTGATCTCACACCACTAGCGTCGCTTTCCTCTTGCCGACGGCTCTGCTCGCTCAACATATCCATGACTTGTGTTCTCCTTACGTCGACTCCCTGCCCTCCACACTCAACGACGATTATACACATTCCACTATCGGCTGCTATCACACTGACCCACACAATCTCATGACTGTTGTATCTTTTCCACCTCAACTGCTCTCACCTGCCTGCTGCTACAACCCGATCCTGGCTGACTGTTCTTACGCGGGCCTTTCTTTGTTTACACGTGTCTATTACTCATCTTGCGGGACCCTTTCTCACGTCTGCAGATTCTTTGTAGCAACAAACAACTCCGCCATCCAATCGATGATTTTCTGCAGCTTTTGTTGTGCCTTTGTCGTTACTGCTCCACAACCCTCCGCCTCCAAATCCACGCTCAGCCCGATCTCCACATGTGTCGGTTGACTTCTCACGGCTCGAGCCTCCTCTGCACAGTGGCTTCTTGGCTTGCCAACGAATGTCACTTCTGCACAGCCGAAGCTGCTCCTGCTTGCGGCTCGGTCACTCAGTCAGTTCAACCAGCTTCTCAACTCGTTGAACTGTCACAACAACAAATATGTGCGGCCTCACACCACACAAACAACATACATCCTATATGATTCGTACGTTGTAAGGTGTGGCCGTATGTTGTGCGATTTCCTCTTCTTTTTTTTTATTACCCTGTAGCCTGCAAAACCTGGAAAATTTCCTGCATATGCTGCAAATCTCGATCTCATGCTAAACTGGCTCCTCGTCAGAGTCAGAGATTTGATACCATGTTGGTTTCCTGCAAACCTAACACTTGGCACTTAATCCAAATAAAATTGTTTTATTAATTAACTGCACAACTAGGTTATCAACAAAAATTGAGCGGAAGCATAAACAACAAAAACTAAACACACATTGCACAAGAGATTTTGGGTAAACACCCCTGGAAAAACCCTTGGGGGAAAACCAGTTCTAAGTTTGATTTTATTAAATAAAATCTTGGGCTCCCATCTTTAGATAATGGCCCATCAGAGGAATTACAATCCAACAATAGCCTAGCCCACTTGGTTGCTATCTCCTTGCTGCCCCTTTGCACACTTTCTCATCCCTGCCCACTCAATCACAAGTACATGAGAAAGACTCGCTCTTGCTCCTATGCACTCTTGTGTACCTCTCACTCTCCTTAGATGTCCTTTTATAATTCCTTTAAGGACTAAAACCCTAACCCTAAATCTCTATTGGTCAAGATTAGATCTTGCCCCTATGAGATCAACGATCGTGACTTAATCTCTCGTTGAGATGACTTAAATCCCTTAAGTCACTCAACTTTAAAAAGTCACTTTAAGTCATCAAATATAAAAGGTACTTTATAAAATCACTTTATAAGGTTACTATCTAGAGAGTGTCGCTCAGACACTTCCACATGCTAGGCACCGCCAATGCAAAAGTACCTATCCGACCTACCCAAAAAACTAACAAAATGATCTTTCCAAGATGATTGTCAGACCTTGGGAAGAATTACTATTCAACAAAAATCTACATGGCTTAGGATATGACAAGGGCAACGACTTTCATATCCCAAATTACTCTAAGCCAGTTTAGTTTGTGAGTGCATGATTTATTTATAAAAATTTGAAGCCTTCGGAAATTAATGACAAACAACTTGAGTGCCAACATTGTCATAGAGTTGGTCGCATGGAGAATCAATGTTTTAATCTCCATCCTTTTCGTCATCGTGGGAAGACAAATCATCTCTGAGAAAAATGTCGAAAGAAGGATAAAAATAAAATAGTTCATTATGGTTGGATGAATTCTTGGCTATGGAATCAACATGCCAAGAAATTGCATAAGTCTTACTATTTAGTTCATACACAAGTAGAGACACATTTGCATGAAAAAATCACAAAGACAAAAGACTTTCAAACAACTATTCTAGATGATGATTTTGGGCATGATTGGGTCCCAATTCTATATATCTTTTGAATTCAACCATGAGTCAAAGATGGTATTCTCTCTACACCTCAAGAAGGGGAGTACATTGATAAAACAACAAGATACTCTCCAACACCTTCAGGGGGGGAGTATATTCTGAAAATGGTTAGTGGTCAACCAAAACCACCATAGACATTGATGAAATTGGTTAGTGGTCAACCAACAAAACCACCAGATACAGTGATGAACAATTGTAGAACAAAAGAATCCAAAATCTCAAACTTGGATCTCTTCCACATTCTTCTCATCTTGCACCTGACAGGGGGGGATATCAATGATGATAGTCAAGCTTCAATTTTTGAAGTCCTATCACAATCAAAATTCAATCAACATTTGGGAATTCCAGCATAGCATTTGGTTTCCTCAATAGGCTATCCACAATCAAATCAACTATTCATTGGGATGTTGTTTGATACCTAATTGTGTCTAAATTTAGAGAGGATTTTGGTGATCTTGTTTGTTCATTGATATCAAAATGGTAATCCTATTTTTCACCAACTACTAGGGTAATGTTTGGACATGGCAACTGTTCACTTCTAGAATTTCTACTCTCTTTCAAGGTTCTTTTTAGATGAACCATTCAACATCCGTATTGGCGGTTTTTCAGGCATATCTTCATTGAAGCTCAGTTCAAAAGTTTCAAATTGAAGATTGAATATGATACCGGTTTATGCACTAGTTCATGTTGTTTTACTGGTATAATTATTCAGACTTGTGATTGAGGGAGGGAATGTTAGAATGTGAGTCCCTAGATAATCACAAAGTATGGGACCTCCTTCTTATGAGTTGTTATCCTTATCTATTGATGAGGTGTTGTTATTATCCATTCATGAGTTGTCAGTGAGATCTAGATCAAGAAGTGGTCAAGTCATTGTACTAGAAATTGATATCATGAGATCAAACAAGTGTTGAGAATGGCTTAAAGCATTTTCCGCCAATTATTTTCTTTTGTTGTACTTGTTATATTTCTTAACACATTTTTAATTGGAACACAGGTTTGTACTTGTTACCTCCTCACATCTAGGGGTAATTATAGGAGATTGTTCTCCTATGATCCATATCATAGACAATAGTTCCATGGACGAGATCCATGGTTCTCCAGAGATAGTTGATCGATGATGCTTCCCAATTTTTTCTCAACTCACTCTCATTTGATGACTATGGTGCTTGACATACATGAGGTACCTTATTCCATTGCTTCATATTAAGTGTTAATGCCTTATGTATTTGACATGAATGTAGTGACCATGGGTTTGAGTCAGATAATGGATCATGATGCTCTAAATTTGTTACTTTTGCCTTGTTTCACTTTGGTGGTCATCATCATCTCCTAGATAAGTGTTGTCACTCTTGGGTAGAGTTTTACCAATGGGGCGTTTTGAGAGGGCTAGTGTGTCCACATCCCAATCCATACATAACATTTTTTCCATATTTTCTGATTTTTGTTGACCTCGCTTTTGGGTTGGTGGTCATATGTCACACGTATAGGTTCATGCTTCATAATCCCATGAGAAGAAGGATCTTGAATGCTCAAGGTTGATGCAACTTAATAAAATAAAAGAGCAAGATGCTAAAATCAAAATGCAAAGGAAAAGAAAAGAAATGGCAAAGAACCAAATGAAATAAAGCATGAGCAATGCCCCCTTGCTATGAAGTCATCACCCGAAGTCCTGTGTATTGAATGCATATCTAAAAAGGACTAAATGAAGTAAAGAAAAAATCAAAAGCCAGAAAAGGTTAAATGGATAAAGAAAAAGCAAACAAGGGGTTTGGAAAGACACAATGTTGAGGAAAGGGCAACTCAATGCATAAGGACACCCTCATTACAAAGGCGCTCATGTGGATGGATATCTTACACAACCTCACATGACTATGCAATACCACTCATGAAGTTAAATCCCAAACCATACCATTTATCATTACATATGCTCCTTGATGGGTTTCTTGGGAAATACTTCACTTTTTTTGTACTGGCACTTGTGATAGGGGCTAACGATGACCCTCCCATAGCTAAACTTGCCAAATTGTATGAATTCTATGAGTTATTGTGAAGTTTGAAGATGATGCTTAATGTGATCTACCTAATAGCATTTACATTTGACATGACTCATTTTCTATGTTGCATTGGACTTGTGTACATGCCCTTGGATTGATGGCTACATTGGGCCACTTGAGCCCCTCTTTGGATAATGTACTTTGCATGGATATGACTTGGATTGAGCCTTAGTCCTTTAGAGGACGTTGAGGAGGCCCCTTGCACACTTGATAGAAGTTGTTCCACTTATTATGGAGGTTGTTGGGTTTCTTTGAAGACATCACAACTGTAGAGATGACCTAACACATTGTGAGGAGGATGTGGCACCTTTTAAAGGGGACATTGCACCTTTTGGAGATGATTTTGCACTTGGAGGATGAATATTGCACCCTTTGGAGGGAACATTTTGAAGATTTTCTGAGGTCCTAACAGGCTGCCAACTAGGTCTGTCTTTGACCTCAAGTTGGCTCTAAGTTTCTGTTGTCACAACTATCTTTGCTGTTGTTTTATAACAACAAACTGTTCAGGAACTTTACTGTTGTTTTGTTACGGTTACATAGCCTTTTAAGGTGCTCTAGCATGTAGTTTTTGTAGCCAATAGGTTAGTACATGCAAGCCTTAAATATGTAACACACCTCAAGATCTTCACAACTGAAATAATGTTGTTCTAAACTCTAGCATACATGAAAATGAACACATGTATTTTTGGTCAACATGACCCTGGATAAAACCCCCACGGGGAAAACCAATTTAGAATATAAGTCTATATATGTGATGTAAAGAATGTGAGATACAACAAGTACATGGAACAAAAGAACCTGATACAGTGGCAACCCCTCTCAAGGTGCTATACAAGTTCCAGAAGGTAGATGGACCCAAGCATGGTGCGCCCTTCTCCCTTGTTGCTCAATCCCACTGAAAGCTTGTGCCCTTGCTGCTTGAAGGTATGATAAAGAAACCCTTCCACACAAGTCTAACCTTGTGTGTTACCTCTCCAACAAAACCCTCCTCAAAGCAATGTGACAAGTGCAATTCCTCCCTACTATCAGTGCGCCCTCCTCCTATAGTGCACCCTTCTCTAAGCAAGCATCCACACCACAAAACAATGGAAGCCAAAGCCTCCTAGAGCCCTCCATGGAAGGAGGCGTCCTTGAAATCCTCATCCAATGCTTCCATCCTCATCTCCATAGCTCTACTCTTCCCCTCCAAGTGAACATAAGAGTGAATGAGCCTCGCTTTGCCCTATTCGCCCTTCTTATAGAATCATAAGGAAACCTAAAAGATGGATGGATGAGATCATCCCATCCCATCTCTAATCAAAGGTTGAGATCATCCAAAAAGAATCTCAACTCAAAACCCACTTTGGGTTAAGTTTCCATAGTTCACTTTATGTCCCTCAATTCACCCACAAAGTGAATTAATAATCACTATTCACTCAAGTGAAAAGTTTTACCCTTTTGACTTAGGAAAATGTCAAAGTGAAATTAGACATAAAGTATAAGGCACAATGGGTCAAATATTTCCCTCTTGTGGTTAGAGACCCACAACCACAAGGGGACCACTTCCCTTGGTACACCAGAACTCAACACTCCCTCTTACCGAGGAAAGTGTTTCTCACTAAGCCCATCTTGTCTCTGAAGTAGACATGTTTGCCCCTTGACAGGGCCTTGGTGAGAATATCTGCAATCTGCTCGTTAGTCGGTATATACTGTAACTGTATTGCCCCTCTTTGAACCCAATCTTTAATGAAGTGGTATCTAATCTCTATATGCTTCGACCGATCATGGAAAACTGGATTGTCAGAGAGTTTGATACAACTCTGATTATCATAGTGAATGACGGTCGGAGGCAACTCCTAACCAAATAATCCTACCAGGATCTTACGAAGCCAAATGGCCTTGCAACTGGCCTGACTGACTAACATATACTTTGCCTCGGCGGAACTCAAAGCAACTGACTTATGTTTCCGGATGTACCAGGAAACAAGCCCTGACCCCAACCCAAAACAACACCCTGAGGTGCTCTTCCTGTCAGTAGCACATCCTGCCCAGTCCAAGTCTATGTAGCCAACCAAACTGACTCCATCACCTCTGATATAGTCCAGGCCATAATCAACTAACCCTACAATGTACCTCAACACATGTTTTACCCCAATCCAGTGAACACTCCTCGACTCTACCATATGTTGGTTGAGAGTGTTCACGACAAAACAAATATCTGATCGAGTGTTGACCAGATACATCAGTGAACCGATCAACTGTCTATAAACTATAGCATCCACCAACTGGGAATCTGAAGCGCTAAGCTTCTTCCAGTTGGTGACCATGGGAGTAGACATAGGCCTGCAGTCCTCCATCTGAAACCTGCTCAAAATATCTGCAGCATACTTCCCCTATCCATGGAAGATGTGACCCTCCTCTTGCCATACCTCCATACCTAGAAAATAACGCATCAAACCGATGTCACTCATCTCAAATTTTGATGCAATTCCCAGCTTGCACTCAACTATGAGATCCTCTGCACCAGTGATGAACAAGTCATCCACATACAAAATGAGAATGAGCGTGTCCTCACCTCTAATGATGTAATAGAGGTTAGGATCAACATCGCTCTTCTCAAAACCCATCTGAAGCAAGTATGTATCAATGCGTGAATACCAAGCTCTAGGAGCTTGCTTCAGACCATATAGTGCCTTTCTCAAAAGGCACACGTGAGACTCTCTCTCACTCACCTCAAAACCTTGTGGCTGCTCAATGTACACCTCCTCCTCTATAAAGCCATTGAGAAATGCAGTCTTTACATCCATCTGATGTATCCTCCAACTCATCTTCGCCGCTATGGCAATAATACTCCTGATCGAGGTGTATCTCACAACTGGTGCGAATGTCTCATCATAATAGACTCCCTCTACTTGAGAGAATCCTCGTGCCACAAAACGGGCCTTGTGTTTCTCTATGCTGCCATCTGCAGCATACTTGGTTTTGTACAACCACCTGGAAGTCACAACTGACTTCCCCACTTGCCTCAAAACCACCTCCCAAGCATCATTCCGCATAATGGAGTCATACTCCTCCAGCATGGCCTCTCGCCAAACCTGCTGGTCAACTACCTGCGCAAAATGTCTGTGGCTCTGTATCTGAGATACTCGTCACCATAGCCAAATAGGACCCAAGTCTCACTAGTGCTATGCTCTCTCTGAACTGTCTCTTGGGCTCTCCTACGTTCTCCTTGGCTTCCTTCAAGGTCTCTTGAAACCATCTCAGTTTCCTCTTCCTTGAAGTAGTCAAAGGAGAAGTAAGATCTCCCTGCCCAAGAGTATCTGCCTTAGGCCTAGACTGAACACTCTTAGATCCTGAAGCATCTGCACCCTTTGCCTGAACCGTCTGTGACTATGAACCTGAAGTTGTGCAAGGTGACCATTTCACCCCTGAAATTGGTGTATCAGAAACCTGAGGCTGTGCTCCCTCTAAGACATCAATCTGTGCCTCTGCATCATCCTCAACACTGACTCTCGACTTGGGAGATCTCTGAAAATCCCTACCCTCCTCAAATCTAACATCTCTGCTCACCACCACTCTCTGCAGTGATGGAATGTAAACCCGGTAGTCTTTGGAGACCTCTGAGTATCCAACTAGAATCCCCTGCTAGGCTGTGGAGTCTAGCTTTGTCCTCCTCTCTGAGGGGACATGAGAATAAGTCAAGCAACCAAAAATCCTGATGTGCTCGACATCGAGCCTCCTACCAGTGAAGGCCTTCTCATGAGTCATCTTCCCCAAAATCCTATGGGGGCTCTTGTTCTGGAGGTAAACTGCAGCACCACTCGCCTCTACCCATAGGTATAGAGGCAAACTCTGATCATGCAACACAAATCTCCCTGCACCTATAATCGCCCTGTTCTTCCTCTCGACAACCTCATTCTATTGGGGGTTGTAAGGCACGGTCATCTATCTTCTGATCCCTGCATGGGCACAAAAGTCTACAAACTCACTAGAGGAATACTCACCTCCGTTATCTAACCGCAAGCCCTTGATCCTCTTTTCTGTCTGGTTCTCCACAAGAGCTTTGAACTCTTGGAACCTCTTGAAGAACTGACTCTTGGTCTTTAGGAAATAGATCCAGGTCTTCCCAGAGTGGTCATTAATGAATGTGAGATAGTACTCACAACCACCCAAGGACGCCTGAGACATAGGCCCACACACATCTGTGTGTACTAAATCCAGTACCCCAGCTGACCTGTTGTCACTGCTGGGAAAATAAGCCTTGGTAAACTTACTAAGCGCACACCCTCTACACACATCCTTATGCTTTGAACTGAATTGTGGCACTCTTGTCACAACCACTCTCAGTCCTCCAAGAGCCCCATGATGAAGGTGAGCCATCCTCCGATGCCATAACTCACATAACTGACTGCTACTGTTGCTACTTGCTGTCAAAGCATGAAGTGACTAAAAAAGCAATCTGAACAGTTTCCCATCCCTCACTCCAATCACCTACCCTGAGGTGAGACATGACCCCTTAGGATGTATGAGGACCTTTGTCCCTCTGAAGGACACCTCAAGACCCCTATCCTGGAGGGTGGAAACTGAGATCAGATTCTTCTTCAACCCAGGGATGTAGAGAACATCCTTGAACGAAATAGGTGGAAAGCCATCTCTCTAAAAGGTAACTATGCCACGCCCAACAACTCTGACTAAGTTGTCATCACCAAGAGCAATCTGCATCCTGACCTCTGTATCTCTGAGATCAGTAAAATGCTCCCTTACACCAGTCATGTGGCTCGAAGCCCCTTTGTCTATGTACCAGATACTGGGTGTCGTCTCAACTGAAGTGCAGCAAATGAGAAAGGCACACTCCCTCTCAAACTGTGTCTGAAACTCTGCCTCCTTTGCTGCTCTTTTGCCCACTACTGCTCTCTCCCTGTGGCTTGGCCCCAAACTTGGGACCTGGTCGTGCACCCTTGCCGATCTTCTTCTTTCCCTTTGTCCAAAGAGCAAGATCCTCATCACCTTGAGATGTCCGCTGCTGTCCTGAAGTCTCTGAGGTGAGTCTCGTCTCCTCCTGTACGAAAACATCCCAAAATCTCTCCCAAGTAGGCATAGCCTCTCGGACAACAATGCCTCAAACAAATGGACCCCATGGTTTGGTAAAGTTGTTTAAAGTTGTCCTCACCATAAAGTCTGGGTCCACTATCTCTCCGACAGTTGCAAGCTCATCTCTGATCTGAGTGAATCTGCCAAGGTAAGAAGTAACCGACTCAGTCTTGAGCATCTGAATGCTCCTAATTCTCTCAAACAGAACCATCTTTTGTTTCTGGTTAGAGCTTTGGTAAAGCTTGCACAAGGATACCCACATCTCAAATGCAAAGTCTTTACCAGTCAAGTGGGGTATGATGTGATCCCTCACTACATCACATATAGTTCTCTTTGCCTTGTTGTTCCTCTTCCTGAACTCTGCCACCAAGAAGGTAGTAGTGGTAGGAGGAACAACAACGGGAGCCTGAACTATATCCCATAGTTCTAGGTCCTCTAGGACAAAGATAAGCCTGGTCTTCCAAGGGGACCAGTTGCTAGCTCCGGCTAGCCTATCCTTTACTCGCATCTGTGATATTGACATGACTTCCCTCTGTACTCACTCTAACTCTGCAATTGCAAAGGAACACTGCCTCACTCCTGTCAACACGAGTGTGAAAAGAGGCAATAGAACTACAACCTCACTCCTAGCAATATAGGTGTGAAAAGAGGTTGTGAAAAATCAGCCTCACTCCTAGCAAGTAGGTGTGAAAAGAGGCTGAGAAAATGTCCACAAACTGTCCTACAACTGTCCACAAAATTTCTGCCAACAAGCTGCTACAAATCACAGTCAAGTAGCTGTCCAAAAATCTGCCCACAAGCTGCCAAGAACTGTCTCGAAATGCTGTCCAAGAATCAGCAAGATTTAGCCACCAAGGGCTCTGATACCATTAAGATTTTCTGAGGTCCTAACAGGCTGCCAACTAGATCTGTCTCTGACCTCAAGTTGGCTCTAAGTTTCTGCTGTCACAACTGTCTTTGCTGCTGTTTTATAACAGCAAACTGTTCAGGAACTTTACTGCTGTTTTGTTACAGTTACATAGCCTTTTATGGTTCTCTAGCATGTAGTTTTTGTAGCCAATAGATTAGTACATGCAAGTCTTAAATATGTAACACACATCAAGATCTTTACAACTGAAATAATGATGTTCTAAACTCTAGCATACATGAAAATGAACACATGTATTTTTAGTCAACATGACCTTGGATAAAACCCCCCCGGGGAAAACCAGTTTGGAATATAAGTCTATATATGTGATGTAAAGAATGTGAGAAACAACAAGTACATGGAACAAAAGAACCTAATACAGTGGCAGCCCCTCTCAAGCTGCTATACAAGTGCCAGAAGGTAGATGCACCCAAGCATGGTGCGCCCTTCTCCCTTGTTGCTCAATCCCACTGAAAGCTTGCGCCCTTGCTGCTTGAAGCTTTGATGAAGAAACCCTTCCACACAAGTTTGACCTTGTGTGTTACCTCTCCAACAAAACCCTCCTCAAAGCAATGTGACAAGTTCAAATCCTCCCTGATATCAGTGTGCCCTCCTCCTATAGTGCGCCCTCCTCCAAGCAAGCATCCACACCACAAAACAATGGAAGCCAAAGCCTCCTAGAGCCCTCCATGGAAGGAGGCGCCCTTGAAATCCTCATCCAATGCTTCCATCCTCATCTCCATAGCTCTACTCTTCCTCTCCAAGTGAACATAAGAGTGAATGAGCCTCTCTTTTCCTTATGTGCCCTTCTTATAGAATCATAAGGAAACCTAAAAGATGGATGGATGAGATCATCCCATCCCATCTCAAATCAAAGGTTGAGATCATTCAAAAAGAATCTCAACTCAAAACCCACTTTGGGTTAAGTTTCCATAGTTCACACTATGTCCCTCAAGTCACCCACGAAGTGAATTAATAGTCACTATTCACTCAAGTGAAAATTTTCACCCTTTTGACTTAGGAAAATGTCAAAGTGAAATTAGACATAGAGTATAAGGCACAATGGGTCAAATATTTCACTCTTGTGGTTAGAGACCCACAACCACAAGGGGACCACTTCCCTTGGTTCTGTTGAATTTTAATGCTTAGCTCAAGGACATGTAGTTTCTTTCAATATAGCATGAACTTGAACCATAAACAATGCAGCAATACAATATACAATAGTTGCAGTAACCAAGATCACAAGAAGAATAACCATGCAAAAGAACACAAGAAGTTATCCTGGGAAAACTCTTCTCAACCAAGGGAAAAACCCAACAATGCATTGCTATAGAGTCAAGAGAAGATCACCCTTTCACCGCAAACCCTGACGCACACAAGAGGGTGCTCTATAACCAAGAAAGATTGCACCTAAGAGAAGTGCGCACCAAATTTCAGACCTCCACAAAGTGTTATGTGAGAATGAGATATGATCCACAATGGGGATGTATCTCTCTTGTTTATACATGACCTAACTCATCAACAAATGTGTCTATTGGAACAATAGGGCTAACTTGTACAATTGAATAATATAATCAATCTTTTACACAATATTAATTATCTTTACATGGTGGGGCCGACTTGTACCCTTCACAATACAAAATTAGGGTTTCACAATAATCTTACTCTTAGACAATATAGCAAGGATCTCTCACACATCCTCTAGTGCTCTGCCACTAGNAATCTTTTACACAATATTAATTATCTTTACATGGTGGGGCCGACTTGTACCCTTCACAATACAAAATTAGGGTTTCACAATAATCTTACTCTTAGACAATATAGCAAGGATCTCTCACACATCCTCTAGTGCTCTGCCACTAGAGACAAGTCCACATGTGCTCAACCACAGGGACGTCACCCTCAACAAATCAACTCAACTAAATCCATAGGAGTACTATCTGGAGAGCCATCTCCAGTCGACTCAACTAAGTCCATAGGAGTCCGACAGGAGACCATCTCAAATTATCTCAACTCAGTCCAGAGGAGCATGACAAGAGACCACACACGTCATCTCAACTCAGTCCAGAGGAGTATGATTCACCCATCACATGGACGTTCTCACAGATTGTCTCAACACAGTCCAGAGGAGAACGACCTAGAGAATGTCTCATGAATCTGCAATCATCAACACTCGCTCTCAGCTAGGGAGGCATTCTCCACCAGGCCAAGTCTTTCACGGAAGTACTTGAACTTCGTCCTGGCAAGCGGTTTGGTGAAGACATCTGCAACTTGCTCGTGTGTAGAAAGGTACTGCACATGTACTGCTTTCCTCTGCACCATATCTCTGATGTAATGGTATTTGATCTCAATGTGTTTTGATTTATCGTGAAACATAGGATTCTCTGAGAGCTTCACACAACTCTGGTTATCACAATAGATAACAGTGGAATCCATCTCATGTCCAAATAAGTCTGGAAGGAGCTTTCGAAGCCACCCTGCTTCACAAATTGCCGCACATAATGCAATATACTCTGCTAATGCGGTACTCAAAGCCACAAAAGTCTGTTTCCTGGTGCATCAGGAAACCATGGCAGGTCCCAAAATAAAACAACAACCGGAGGTGCTCTTCTGGTCCACTGTGCTCCCTGCCCAATCTGCATCGGCATATCCCTGCAATCTCATGTCTACACCGGAGGCATATCTTAGTCCATAACCAACTGTGCCTCGTAAATATCTCAACACATGCTTCGCTACTATCCAGTGTGTCTGTCTCGACTAACTCATAAACTGACTGAGTACACTCACTGCATAGCATATATCAGGTCCGGTGTTAACTAGATACATCAATGATCCAATCAACTGTCTGTAAAGATGTGGATCAATCTCGCCTGAATCAAAAGAAGTCTCGCTCAGTTTCTTCAGATTCATCACCAATGGTGTAGGCATGGACTTGCACTCTGTCATCCCGAATTTCTTCAATATCTCCACTGTGTATTTTCCTTGACTCAAGAGAATCTCATCAGTCCTCTGCCACACTTCTAGTCCCAAGAAGTAGTGTATCATACCAAGGTCCTTCATCTCGAATTCATAAGCCATTCATAAGCCAATGCACGCTTGCATTCAACAATAAGGCTTTCCGAACTGATGAGGAATAAGTCATCAACATATAGGACCAAAATCACGCATTCGTCACCAACAATGTTGTAGTATAGGTTGGGATCAACAACACTCTTGTTGAAGCCCAAACTCATCAAGTATCCATCAATCTTCTCATACCATGCACAAGGTGCTTGCTTCAGTCGATACAGGGCTTTCTTCAACCTGCACACATGAGACTCCTTCTCATGTATCACGAATCCATCTGGCTGCTCGATGTAAACTTCTTCCTCAATTTCTCCATTGAGAAAGGTTGTCTTCACATCCATCTAATGTAGTCTCCAACCCATGGATGCGGCAAGGGAAATAATCGTATGAATGGAAATGTATTGGGCAACAAGAGCAAATGTCTCCTCATAATCTATTCCCTCCACTTGAGAGAATCCTCAAGACACAAATATTGCTTTGTACTTCTCGACACTTCCTTGAGCTGCATGTTTGATCTTATAAATCCACTTGGAAGTTACTACAGACTTCCCTTCTGGTCTCAAAACAATATCCCACACATCATTCTTCATGATGGACTGATACTCTTCGGTCATGGCATCTTGCCAAACCTGCTGACCTGTTGCTTCTCCATGACAAGAAGGCTCAGTATCAATGATGTGGCTCATAGATGAAACATAGCTCGAAAATCTTTGTGGTCTCTTGCTCTCTCGGAATGTACCACGAGGAGCTGCATGTCCCTCTGCCTCTTGTAGAGTCTGTCGAGCCCATGCAGGCCTCTTCTGGCCTACTGCAATGTCCTTGGGAACATCAACTGGAGCTACGGAATCAACTGGATCAATAACTGTCTCCCTCTGAACTGCTGAAGGGGGAGAAGGTACTATCTCTTCCTTCTTCTCACTGTCAATCTCCATATGAGATTCTCTGGATCTTTGAAAGGCTATCTCTTCCTCAAAGGTGACATCTCTGCTAACCTCGATTTGTCTCTGACCAGGGATGTAGATCCGATATGCCTTCGAAGATTCATTGTACCCCACAAATGTACCCTTTCTGCCTTAAGGGTCTAGCTTGGTTCTCATTTCCTTGGGTACATGAAAGTATACTGGACACCCAAATATCCTGAAGTGTCCAACCTCAGGCTTCACTCCGATGAAGGCGTCTTTGGGAGTCATGTTCTTCAGAATCTTATGAGAACTCATGTTCTGAACGTACACAGCGGGCATGGATGCCTCTGCCCACATAATCATAGGTAGATTATGATCATGTATCATCTCTTTGGTTGCCTCAACAATGGATCTGTTCTTCCTCTCTGCAACCCCATTCTGCTGAGGGTTATAAGGAACGGTGTACTCCCTCTTGATCCCTGCCTTAATACAGAAATCACCAAAATCCCTGGAGGTGTACTCTCCTCCTTTATCTAATCTCAACACCTTGATCTTCCTCCCGGTTACGTTCTCAACCTGAGCTTTAAACTCTTGAAATCGCGCAAGGACTCCATCCTTGGTCTTTAAGAAGTAAATCCACGCCTTCCAAGAGTGATCATCAATGAAGAGCACATAGTACAAATATCCATTCAAGGAAGCAACAGTCATGGGTCCAGAAACATCTGTGTGTATCACGTCCAAGATCCCCTTGGATCTGTTGTCACTGCTCGAAAAGGACCCCTTGGCATTCTTGCCAAGAGAAAAACCTCTGCAAACACCATCATGCTTGATATGTATCTCTGGAAGACCTGTCACCATCTTCCCCAGAGCTGGAAGGGCTCTATAATGTAAATGAGCAAGTCTCCTATGCCATAGCTCTCTCAAGCTGATAGTATCATGTAATAAGGCCTAGATTGGTCAGACAGTCAATCTGTACAAATTGTTTTCTCGAACACCAATCAGCTGGCAGAATCCATGTGTGATTTCTTGTGCCATGCAAGAACTTTTCCTTCAGAGAAGGTAACCTTGTAGCCTTTATCCTCTAAGGCATAAACAAAGACAAGTTTCCTTTTCATCCCAAGTACATATGGTACCTCACTTAATTGGAGTGATATGTCAGAATCTAGTTGGAAAGAAGAAGTTCCAACTCCCTTCACAGTATATCTGGCATTATCACGAAGTACAACATGCAAACTAGACTCTTTCTCTACAAGGTTTGTAAGGTGTTCTCTATATCCAATCATGTGTCTAGAAGCACCATTGTCAATCAACCAAATATCACTATCAGTAGGAACGGTACTTGAGAGTGCTGAAATGAAGAAGAATGCTTCATCTTTTATGTCTTCATCTCTCTGATGTGGTTCTGAATCAACATCGACAGTGGATGCATGTTGCCTTCCTTTCTTCCTGGTAGGACAATCTCTTGCAATGTGCCCATACTTGTCACATCTGAAACATTGAATCTTTGAAATGTCTTTTCTATGTTCATGACCTAAAGCTGCTGAAGTTTTCTTGTCTTTGAATGCTTTGTCGAAACTTCTTCTATTTCTTCTGCCTCTCTTTGTATGAGAAGCAAGGGATTGATTGTCATCATGATGGGAGTCTTGCACACCTCTGGCTATAAGTCTGGTTTCCTCCTGAGTGCAGTCTGCCCATAGACGATCAAACTGAGGTAAGTCTGCTCTTCCACTGATACTTTGAATGAATGGTTCCCAATGTCTTGGAAGAGCATTGAGAGTAATCATGACAAGCTCTGTGTCTGTGATGGTTTCTCCAATGGCACCTAACTGATCTTTGATCTCTGAATTCTTCATGAAGAAGGTAGCAATGGTGTCAGCTTTCGTCATCTTAAGATTTTGAAGTTGGTGTTTCAATGTGAAAGCTTTGTTAGTGTTGTTGCTCTCAAACATTGTCTTCAATGCATCATACATTTGATAAGTTGTCTTCAAGGTAGAGATGCGAGGTAGTAGATGATCTCTTACTGAATAAATGATTATCTTCCTAGCTTTGACATCGTCTTCCTTCCATTCAACCTTCTCTTCATCGGTTATTGTTGCTAGTAGAGTCTTTTCTATCAATCTCAATAGGTCATCCTCTTCCAGAGTGATGTGTAATCTTGACTTCCAAGAGCCGAAGTTGCTTGTTCCGTCAAGCCTATCTTCCACCAAAGTTTTGTTCCTCATGGCTTGCAGATACTTCACAAACCCTAATGGCTAGGCTAGAAACCCTAGCGTTTTTCAAGAGGTCTCTGGGGGGTTTGTTGGATTTATGACTACCAACAAGAAACCCTAGAGATTCAAAGAAACCTCTACAAGCTGCAAAAATACTCCAACGTTTTGCAGAAACCCTAGAAACCGAATTATGAAGAAACCCTAGAAACCGAATTATGTAGAAACCCTAGAAACCCTAGGCCCGAAAATAAAAAATTCTTTAATTTTTTATCTAAGAGTTGTAGGTGGTGCGTTGGACTAAGTCGTACTTTCTTGTGCAAAAATTAGGCCCAATGTTCAAGGGGAAAGTGGTAAAACTAGCTTGACAAGGAAAATGGAAGGGGTCGTTTTTGCAGTCGCAGCAAGAAGGTGACAACTAGCTTGGAATAGCTTGTGCAATGGCTCTTTAGGAACATTGCTCCGATACCATGTTGAATTTTTAATGCTTAGCTCAAGGACATGTAGTTTCTTTCAATTTAGCGTGAATTTGAACCATAAACAATGCAACAATACAATATACAATAGCTACAGTAACCAAGATCACAAGAAGAATAACCATGCACAAGAACACAAGAAGTTATCCTAGCAAAACCCTTCTCAACCAAGGGAAAAACCCAACAATCATTTGCTATAGAGTCAAGAGAAGATCACCCTTTCACCACAAACCCTAGCGCGCACAAGAGGGTGCTCTATGACCAAGAAAGATTGTGCCTAAGAGAAGTGCGCACCAAATTTAGACCTCCACAAAGTGTTATGTGAGAATGAGATATGATCCACAGTGGGGATGTATCTCTCTTATTTATACATGACCTAACTAATCAATAGATGTGTCTATTGGCACAATAGGGCCGACTTGTACAATTGAATAATATAATCAATCTTTTACACAATATTAATTATCTTTACATGGTGGGGCCGGCTTGTACCCTTCACAATACAAAATTAGGGTTTCACAATAATCTTACTCTTACACAATATAGCAAGGATCTCTCACACATCGTCTAGTGCTCTGCCACTAGGGACAAGTCTACATGTGCTCAACCACAGGGACGTCACCCTCAACAGATCAACTCAACTAAATCCATAGGAGTACTATCTGGAGAGCCATCTCCAGTCGACTCAACTAAGTCCATAGGAGTCCGACAGGAGACCATCTCAAGTCATCTCAACTCAGTCCAGAGGAGCACGACAAGAGACCACACACGTCATCTCAACTCAATCCAAAGGAGTATGACTCACCCATCACATGGGCATTCTCACAGATCGTCTCAACTCAGTCCAGAGGAGAACAACCTGGAGAATGTCTCATGAAGCTGCAATCATCAACAAGTACACCAGAACTCAACACATTTCACTTTGGAGCCCCTACACATGCCTTTTGACATCATTTGAGTGAGTCGTCCACTCTTGGGAGACCACACATGCCACACATGTGACTTTGAGCATGCATTTATGGAGGACATCTTACTTTTTGAGCATTTTACTTCATCTTGGGAGCATCGTTGGGGGTGTTTTAACTCATCCACTCTTGTATCATGGACATTCGATGTGTTATGACCTTATCTCTAGGGCTTGTAAAGAGATAAAGGAATTTTTATATTTTCTTGTGGTTTCAAGCTAGGAAAATATTGTTATTTTAATGAGAAGTGTGCTAGATCTCTCACATAAATAGAGAAGCACTTCTCATTTGTAATTCATTGCTAGAATTTGTGGAGAACATTACTTGTCTACTTCTTCTCTTCTATATTTGCTATGGATGGATAACTAGAGCAACTTCTTGAGGATGGTGTCTTGGGGATTGTCTTTCAAATTTCATGGATGCTCTTGGCTAGGATTTTGAAGATGAATCTATTTCTTGAGTAAGTGGTCTCACTTGATCTATTGGATGTTGTTTATGAATGATTTTAAGTGTAGTTGTACTTCTCTGGTGATGGTTGTGCACTCTCTTTAGGTTTTTATTTCACAAGTCCCTTCTTCATAACTCTTGGAAGATTACTAGTGGAGTATCTTCCCTTGAACAATCTTGAAGCTTGTAAAGCACTAGGTGGATTTTCTAGGGTTTGTAGTGGACAACCCTAGATATCATCTTAGATCTACTTACATTCTCTCAAGGGAGTCCTTAATTGACCCCATATACCCAAAAAAAATAGTAGGCACTAATCTTCTTCCATCTAGTCAATCATAGATTCTAAAATTAAAATTTTGTTTATGTTTTAGGGTAATTCTAAGGTTTTAACGACATATATTTAATTTTCAACGATCAAAACCCTAGACTTCTAGGGTGTCATCAAACATCTCATGCAACACTTCCAAAATGACATGCAATACTTGTAACCTTCATGCAACACTTCTTGCTACTTAGCTAACATGCAACACTTCTAAGTTGCATGCAATGCTTTTTGGCTAACATGCAAGACTCCATAGTTGCATGCAACAACAATAGGATCCGATCTACAAGTTAATCACTAGAATCAAATACATAGTTGCTTGTGGTGATCGCAGATGTTGTCCAAATTGGTGTAGAGAGTAGAATAACATTGCTGAATACCCAGATACAAAGGAATCTTTGACAACACTTGGGGTAGAAGACAAACAATGAACCTGGACACTGCGACGGACTTTAAGAAGAGAGGGGTGAGAGTCAACCATCAGAGTTGGATTTCTAATGTGAACCCAAGTGCAAAGATAGGTTCTGAGAAAACCAGGTCAAAGGTGAACCTAGGTTCAAAGGAAGTCTTTGAGAAAAACCAGGATGAGAGCCGAAACAAGGCTAATACCAACTAATAAGAGCGAACAATGAACTAAAGGGTAAGAGAGAGATAAAAGATGGCAACATAGCAATTATTCATAATTGTACACATGCTGTACACTCTCTTTGTATTATATAAGAGCACATGAATACATATTTATAGTACAAGGTGGTGCCATAATTGGACATTGAGGTTAAATATTATCACAAGGAGAAATATTATCCTAAAGATAAAGTATATATTGAAGATAAAGCTCACCTTCAAATCCTAGAATAGACTTAGTTTCTCAATATATCATTCTTTAGATGAGGATGCTAAAAATGCTCGAGGGTCCATGTGCAACAATTACACAGTAATCACAAAATAATTATGACACAAGCTTTGACTAACTCCCCTTAAAAGTGACTATGTCTCATCAGATTGCCTCTTATACCGACATGATACATGAGCTGTCTTCTTCCTGGTTCTTGGTTTGCTTGTGTCTTTGATAGCTTTCATGTTCTTTGTGAAGGTTTTCAAATTTCATTATTCTTGCATTGTGCTACCCTTCTTTCTGTTTGTACCTTTTGTTTTGGAATATGAATTAGTCCTGGGACCTGGACCTACTTCTTGTCACTTGCATGTTTTGTGAAGTGTGGTTTCATTCCATATTTCTATGTGGTATTATGCTTGTTTAGCAGAAATTGTTATTTTAAGTTCTTGAGTATTTTGGTGTTTGAGAACATTGTCCATTTTGATCCTTGTCTCTTCCTGCTTTTGAATGATGTGTGTTGGCAGCCATGTTGAAGGTTTTGTCAAATTAGTTTTTTATATTTTGCTGATCTTCCGAAATGGCACTTTGGATTTGACTGGAGTGGTTCTATTTCCTCAATTTCTTCTTGTTGTTTTTGGTAACATCAGACAGGGATTTCCACGTGGGTCGGTGTCAACATGTGGGAGCCGTCATTATTACCTCTCAGAACCTTAGGATTCACTTTATTAAGTTATTAATAAAGTGAATGTACTTTTGTAATAAAGTGAGTTTGATTTAATTAAATGTAATTGGCATTAGTAATTAAATTAAGTCCTAGCCATTAGATTCAAAATGAGCACGAGATTAGATCTCATCCGTAGATCACTTTGGGAGACCTAGGGTTTTCAACTTAGGGTAAACTCAAGGTTATAAAGACAGCCTAAGTGAGAGGAGGAGACACAGTGATGGTACACAAAGAGTGAGTGAGCACTCAGGTATGCAAGGGCAGGGGCCGAGGAAAGGGTGCAAGGGGGTAGCAAGGAAAGTAGCTTCCAGCAAAATCGAAGGACTGATCTTACTACATTTGTATTTCCTCAGAAGGGCCATTATCCTAGGACGGGAGCCCTGATTTTATTTAATAAAATCATCACAGATCTGGTTTTCCCGAGAGGGTTTTTCAAGGGGTTATTTACCTAAAAATATCTTGTGCAAATGTGTTTGGTTTCTGATTTTGCTTCTGTGGAATTTTAATGGTTAGGTAACCTAGCTGTGCTTTAATTCAATAAATGTGTTTTATTCGGAATTAACTGCCAGGTTCTAGGTTTACAGAATATAACATTTCTACTGTGCTTTTTGGTATTGCTCCTATTCCTTTCTATAATTTCCCTTTGTCATATCTCCTTTCTTGACTTATCAAGTCTCCTCTCATCTTTTCTCTTTCACCCTGTTTATGTCTGTGACTTGGAATTTTGTTCATTTGTCCTGTTTCTCCTTCCTGTCGGCATCTGCCTACATTTCTTCACTTTGCCATTGGTCAGTTTTCGGTTGGTGCCTTTTTCTTTTTCTTTCCATGATTTATCTGCCTTTTGCTTTTCCTCCTTTGGGCAATACTTTGACAATTCCCATTGTTGAAATATGATATTTGAAAGGGGAGCTTTCGTAATCTAATTCTTTCTTCATCCTTTGCTTTTTAATTCAAAGATTCATTTTTTGGTACATGACCCAGGTTCAGCTTGACATTTGGGCAACCGATGGTTGTCAATTTGTTGTATTTTAAATCTTATGGCTTTAATGACGTGGAGAGTTTTCCCTAGGTTGTTTCTGATGGTGATTAATATCATTTCCTCCTTTGGTATTCGATATTTCATTCAATAATACCAGAAAGAAAGGAGTAGGATAAACAGCCAATGATTTGGCACTTTTCTGTCTGGCAATTCTTTATGGGAGGCCAAACTGGAGTTTTTTCACGAGAGACTGGAAAAAATGATTTTTTTTTATGAAATTGTGAATCTGAAGTGTCGAGATTGCATAATCCAGGTGCTGTAGGGGCTCTTGAGGCTGCCAAATCAATCTGTGCAATCAAAATCGGCAATTGGATTAAGCAGGTTGTGTCAGCTGAAAATGACATAGAATGTATGAAATCAAATTAAAGGAGAAAGCAAACTGATAACAGTAAATAAGTTAGAAATAAATCAAAATGAATTGGTTTGAAGTAAAAAAATAACAAAACCTCTGAAATTCTGAATATAGATGAAAACAATAGCAACAAGGAAATGAGTTGAAACTCAAATTATATGCAGCATATTTCATTTTCTTAATATGTATAAGTGGTGGAAAGCAGTTTTCTTTACTACTTACAGAGGTCTGGACATACAGTCACAACAAACAAAAGCTTAGATTTCTTTCTGCAGTTTGATAACCAGCCCATGTTTTGCCTCTTTTCCAATTTGGCCTTCACTGGAATCTGACAACTCAAATTCTGCTGAAATCACCCACAAATCAGCTGAATATTCTCCAATTTTTATGGTTACAGCAGAAGGCCTATGTCATTGATTGTCTCTAATTTGTCATTGTGGAGAAAGACTGTAATGTTGGGAAATATTTATTGACACAATCAATCTACATTTTATGTTTCCTACTGTGTTTATAGAAATATGGACACTATTTCATTTCAGCAGCCTATATAAGTGGTTTTAATTTACCATCATCTGAGAAAGAGAACTGACAGGCTCGATTATTATGATTGCACTGTTCTGCTGTTTTTCAATGCGATAAAATCTTATCAGGATAGTAACCATCTTCATTTGATTAAACCCTTGATTGGTATCATAGTTTCTTTAAGGAAAAAATAATATTCTATTAAGATACAGATCATTTACATAATCCCTTTTCAGGATGAATAGAAGAAATCATTAGGCTTATACTAAAGTTACTGCCAACCCAGATATCTCCAAGTAACCAAGCCAGACCATTTGAGGACCTTCAAAAATCAAGGACCTTGAAGCCAACTAAACTCCAATAGCTACAGAAACCTCAATCCTTGGATTCTTGAAATTCCTGGAATCTGCTGAACTAGATAATAAATCCCATATCAATAGCCATATTTATCCCTTATTGCCTTGACCCCATGCATAGTCATTAGATCTTTGGATTCCATGTTTCCAATTTATGCTTTAGCCTTGCTAGTTGCTTTCCTTTTTGTTGGAGAAGCTTTTTGTTTCTGGCTATGCGTTCTTTTGCATCCTGCAGGATTTTCAAGAAATTCTGAAAGTAACCCCCAGTGTGTATTTCAAAGTCCGTGACCGTCATATACTTTTTTTGAATATCCTCTGCAGCTCCCCCCAAAATAGACCAGTTTCT
The DNA here is from genome assembly GCA_010110895.2 of Picea sitchensis. Lineage (NCBI taxonomy): Eukaryota > Viridiplantae > Streptophyta > Pinopsida > Pinales > Pinaceae > Picea > Picea sitchensis. The sequence goes on from SNQJ01S0001260.1 coordinate 266,496, forward strand.
GCACCAATCTCTATCCTCAGGATTAAAAAACAGTCTCCTAGTTTGGGAGCTCCTGGGGTCTTCTATCTTGAGGGTTGATCTTGGGCTAGCCCCCACCATCCTCTTCCTGGATGCAACTTGAGGTTCATCCTTGCTACCTGCAAAATTAACTCCTGTTTGTACTTGTCTCTATCTTTTTGTCCTGCTAGATCTACAAATTAGAGGGAATCTCTGGGCAGAATAAGATCTATGACAAGAAAAAGTTGACCTGTAATAGATAGCCACCTTGTCTCATTGCTCCCCCTCCATGCAACTGAACAACAGTGATACTGCCGATGTTACTCTACGATCTAATGGAAGAGATACAGCCTTCAATGGCCTTGCTTTCAGTGACAGCCAATAATTGATGGGACTACAAGTAGTGAGCACCCAGTATGTCTGTTGATTCTACTGTTCTACTGATAAGTCCTCTATAGTTCCATCCCAAACATTCTAACTTGTAGTTGCCTAGTCTAAACTGAGCTCCCTGTTTTTCCATATTGTCCATGATGTTATTATAGTGCCTTCTTACATGGGAATAGTGACAGATGAAAGCTTTGGGATACAACTTTTGCTCTTCTCTATGAGTTCCTGCGTGCTCCAATCTCAAAAATTCCAATTATCCAACGTGAGTCTTCCTCAATAACAAGCCAATCAATTGTTAATTCAGTGAACAGAGCTAGACCCTGAATAAGAAATAAGTTCAGCAACATCATATGATGAAATGCCCAGAATTATTAAGTGAATGATATAATCACTTATGATGATAATTCCGTCATCCTCCAATATTTCCTTATTGCACTTAGCAGCCTTAACAAAATTCTTATTGAACCAACCCTCTGAGGTACTGATCTGGGTGAGGACTTTACTGAGGTGGCCTCTCTCAACAGAAGTGTCATATTTAGTTAGCTGCTATTTTTTCAGATTTGTTTCCCCTTTCTAAAAGCCATTCATGCTCTTATTTCATTCATTGTTGGCTGTAGCAATGCTTTTCATCTTGATAATGTGAATGGCAGAGCAAAGATGCGGAGGTAATGTTAAAACTTGGAAGCACACCTGACAAGAGAGAACAGTACAGAGTAATGAGGGATGCCATGGAGAAGAGGTTCATAAGAGTGGCTCGTGGCTCTATTTTAGGAGGGGCAAAGCTTGGTTTATTTACTGCATGTTTCAGTGGTCTGCAGCATCTTCTTGCAGAAAGACGAGGTGTACATGATGCATTTAATATTGCCGGAGCTGGTTCTGCAACTGCTGCAGCATTTGGACTCCTATGTAAGAATCTGATTGTTTAGAGATACATTTCATTTTAAGCAGAATTTATCAGTCTCATCCTTTTGAAATTTTGGATGGAGGTGCTTTCTGCATTCTAAGAGCATTCATGCGTGCTAGTAACAAATCACTTTTTGGGTGAATTAATCATCTCTTCTGTTTCAGTTTACAAAGAGCTATAGTTATGACTGATTACTTCTCTTGGTCAGTGCCTGGATCCCTCCGTTGGCGTGCTAGAAATGTGCTGGTGGGTTCAGTTCTAGGTGCAGCAGTAGGCCTGCCACTTGGTAACTATTATATCATATTTTCTGTGATTTCACTTGCAAGCAATAATGAGGAATTTTTGCAAGTAAAAACTATGATCTGAAATATGTCTCTGACTGTGCATTAGTCATATATGATCTTAGGTTACAAATCGACTTGACATTTTTATATTGGTTACTTGTTTGATTCGTTTGAATCTTTTCTGATGTGCTAATGTTATTTGTCTGCCTGTGACTTGTGCTGCATAGGTTGGGTTCAAGTTAGACTTGTTGAAAGTGCAAAAGAAAGGATTGCTTCTATGCCACCGAATGCAGAAGACACTGAGAATGTCAAGAAAAGTAGAGTTGCTGCGACAATTGATAGACTCGAGGAAACTTTCACTAAGTAGGCTACGATCTGCACAAAATTTCCCACTTTTATTGAATCAGTCATGCCAAAAATTGTTAGGGACAGTTCCTATAATGCTCGACGAATTTTTTATTGACTTATATGCCCTAGTTACCATCAAAGATGTATATTGAAATTTCAGTTTATCACTTCTATGTTACATTTAAACACATCAGAAAACTCTTAAGTAATGGATTTCTTGCATACAGTAGTTCATCTGTATTTAGGGTCGTTTTCCACCTCATAATAACTGTTCCTTTCTTGCATTAATGTGAAACAGCTCCGTTTACTATGTGTTGATATATATATATATATATATATAAGGAAACTATGAGGCTCTCTATTATTTGTTATTGAGGAGAGGTTGTCGTTATAAGCAGACAATATTACATCAAGGGCAGCTAGGCTGCTAGACTGAATGCAGCTTCACCGCTACAACAATGAACCAACAATAAGTATTTAGGGTGGAGCATGCTTACCCCTCTTTGAACTTGGGTCGTTGTGACAAAAACCGCTCCAAGTTGCTGCTAGACCACAACCCAGTGGACATTGTCTATATATGTATATATAAAGTCTTACAAGGTTATTCATGGGAAATTTAATGATTGATGGTTGGAAAGCATGCCTAAGAGTTAATCACCTTATGGAATTCCATTGATGGGGAGAAGCAAATGTTGGTTCCTTTGAATACACTCCCTATTGGCAATGGTTATATATTCTCGTTCTTATAAGGGTATTGATGGGTAATTTAAAGATTGAAGGTTGAAAACTATGCCTACAAATTAATCACCTTTTGGACTTCCATTGATGGGCAGTGCAAATTGTTAGAATATGGGATGTGCTCGTTTAACCATAAACAATATAGCAATATTGTCACCCAACCATAGGCACTAATGCCACCCCTGAGCACCTTGACCTTGACAGAGAGAAGAATTCCAGTAGCAGATCAATAGCCAACCAAGGCTAATGCACCAAGCAAAGATAACCAAGATTGATCAAAGAGTCCAACCCAGAAAGACCGAGAATATAGATTTCAGAACTGGCGACAACAACTTCTCCCAAGACTTGCGCACAAACTGGCCTTCTGCAGTGCGCACAAGTGTGTTTCTGCAATTCTAAGAAGTCTGGCTAAAATGAACACTGGCCTCCTGTATTTATACTGCTTCTGCCAGACTGCCTGGGCCGAATTCTCATTCTGGGTGCTAATTATTTAGTATATAATATTTCCTTTAGCCGACTTCTCTTCTAGGGTTATGTCAAAATATTTTCTTGCTTCTGGAATATTCTAATCTTATCAGAGGTCACAAATGGAGGTTAATACCTCCCGCAACTACCATAATATCAACACTCCCTCCTATCTAGGGAGGTATAACCGATAAGGGTCTTGAGCACAAACAAACCATTCAACTGGTAGCATCATTATAGCCACACAGGCTAATTAAATCACGAGCATCGTCATTATTATCCAACTTGATAATCTCCATGACAACTAGTACAATGTCAACTGATAGAACACCACTGTGTCTATCCATAGTAGTACACAACTACTTAATTTGTGACACAGTCACAACCAGTGGAACATATCCACCACAGTAGCATACTTCTATTGTCTAGAGACATACAGTCTCCATAGCAATCATGTCATCTGATATCAACCTGCACAGAAACAATTATCATGATATAAGTTGAGTCATCTAGGCCATTCTTCCACTCACATCCGTGAGATCTGGAAGAGTATCTACCCGCAGAGAGTAAAACATCAATGATGGGCTATCTAGACTATTCTTCTCAAGCAAGGAAGAGTAACTGTCCTGATTTATGAGCCTGGACCATTCACCTATCTGGGCCATTCTTCTGGCACTAAACAAAGTGCAACCTAGAGAGAATGAGTCTGCCCTAGGGAATGCCTATCCCTGATTGTTGAAACTGGACCATTCACCTATCTGGGTCGTTCCTCCGGCACTAAAAAAAGTGCAACCTGGAGAGAATGAATCTTCCCTAGGGAATGATTGTCTGGACCATTTCTTAAGGAAATGACTGTCCTACACCAACCTCCAAAACGAACCATTCTTCGAAATTGCTCACAATTGTGAGCTTCGAAAGAATGATTGTCTGGCGAGGCAGACCGGTATTCTTGACCACTACTGAGAGTGACCGTCAAGAAGAAAGATCGTCCTAGACCATTCCCCCACACTGGCCACAAGGGGAATCGTTGTCTATGGTACATCAAAAATCCATCGAACCATTTTCATTATGAAAATGACCATTCGATCTGGACCATTTTCCGAACTGGAAAATGCCTGTCCGTCAGAAATCTCAAACCACTTTCCAAAATGGAAAGGAATTGTCCATCCTGGACCATTTTTCAAAACTGAAAAATGAATGTCCATAAATCAATGATATGTCAGTGCTCCCTCCCAACCTGGAGAGCCATCTCTTCCCTTTCAGCTAAGGGAGTTATTTCCACGATCCCCAATTTGTCTCGTAAGTATGAAAACTTTATTTTGGACAGAGGTTTTGTCAAGATATTTATCGTTTGCTTATCTGTGGGGATATACTGGAGCTTCACTTCTCCTTCCTGGACTTTATCTCAAATAAAGTAGTATTTGATCTCAATGTGTTTCGACCGTTCATGAAACATTGGGTGTTCTGATAGCCTTATACAACTCTGATTGTCACAATGTATTATGGTCGAATCTGAAACCTAATCAAATAATCCAGAAATCATCTTTCTCAGCCATATTGCTTCTGTACATGCTTCACATGTTGCGATATATTCTGCTTCTATTGTGCTGAGTGCGACAAACTTTTGTTTCCTACAGCCCCAAGATATCATAGCGAAGCCCAAGCTGAAACACATCCCTGAAGTACTCCTTCTATCTTCTGCACTTCCTGCCCAATCTGAATCTGTGAATCCATGAAGTTGTATGTCACTAGATGCGGTATATCTTAAACCATAGTTTAGTGTCCCACGAATATATCTTAGAACATGCTTTGCAGCTATCCAATGCTTATGTCTGGATTCCACCTGGAACTGGCTTAGTGTGTTTACGACAAAGCAAATGTTTGGTCGAGTATTTACTAAATACATCAATGACCCAATCAATTGTTGATATAGGGACGCGTCTACTGGATCGGAATCTGAGTCTCTTACTTTTCTTATATCTGTGGTCATAGGAGTGTCCATGGATTTGCAATCCATCATTCCAAACTTCTGAAGAATCTTTACTGCATACTTTCCTTATCCAAGGAATACTTCACCACGCTTATGCCATACGTCTAGTCCCAAGTAATAATGCATGAGACCAAGATATTTCATATCGAACTCAGAAGCTAGTTCCTTTTTACATTGGATGATGAGAGATTCTTCACCTGTCAAGAATAGATCGTCGACATATAGTAGTAGAATCACAGGTGCGTTGTTCACAACTTTGTAGTAAAGATTTGGATCTGCATGACTTTTGGAGAAACCAAGTCTCATTAAGTAGTTGTATATTCTGGCATACCAAGCTCTTGGAGCTTGCTTGAGTCCATATAAATCTTTCTTTAGTCTGCAAACATGAGTGTCTTTGGAATGTACTTCAAACCCTTGAGGTTGTTCAATGTATACTTCTTCTTCGATTGCTCCATTGAGGAAAGTTGTGTTTACATCTATCTGATGTAAACTCCATCTCATGGAAGCAGCAAGAGACATAATAGCTCTAATGGAAGTATATCTGGCAACATGAGTGAATGTTTCGTCATAGTCTTCTCCCTCCTTCTGGGAGAACCCTCTAGCTACGAACCTTGCTTTATATTTGTCCACGTTTCTGTCTGTTGCATGTTTGATCTTATAAACCTATTTTGAAGTTACTATTGATTTTTCTTTAGGTCTAGGCACAATTTCCCATACATCATTTTTCATGATGGACTGGTGTTCTTCTGTCATGGCTTCTTTCCATTGTTTCTTCTGAGCTACCTCTTCAAACGTGGTAGGTTCTTCGTCTAGAAGCTTTGTCATACACGTTGCATAGTTGGAGAATCTCTTGGGCTTCTTACTTTTTCTAAAGGTCCCACTTGGGGCTTTGAGTCTTTCTTCCTCTTGTAGAGTAGCTTCAAGCCAAGCTAGTCATTTCTTGGTTTTGGGTACAGTATTTGAATCAATGGTCTCACATGGTTGCATCAGATGATCAAGTTGTTATGTTTCTTCATTTTGACTTTCTAGAAGACATGTGCTTTCTTCAATAGGCTCTTCATACTCTTCTTCTTCTATGGTTTCTTCTATGGATTTCTTGAAAGCCATCTTTTCATTGAAGGTTACGTCTCTGTTGACTTCAATCTTATGTTGTTTCGGGATATAGATTCTATAGGCCTTGGATGATTCACTATATCCCACGAATATGCCCTTCTTTCCCGAGGATTCTAATTTATTCATTTTATCCTTGGGAATGAGAAAGTAAACAAGGCATCCAAAGATTCTTAAGTGTTCCACATTAGGTTTCTTTCCTGAGAATGCTTATTTTGGAGTCATATCCTTCAATATGCGGTGAGGACTTCTGTTCTGAACATATATTTCTGTCATGGCTGCTTCTCCCCATAAATACATAGATAAACCTTGATCGTTCAATAGTGCCTTCACAGTTTCTTCAATGGATCTGTTCTTCCTTTCTGCTACACCATTTTGTTGAGGATTATGAGGAACAATTAGCTCCCTCCTAATCCCTATCGATTTGCAAAAGGCAACAAATTCCTTGGATGTATATTCTCCTCCATTATCTATTCTCAAGGTCTTGATTTTCTTGTTTGTGAGGTTCTCTATCTCTGCTTTGAATTCTTGAAACTTGTTGAATACTTCGTCATTTGTCTTCAAGAGATATAACCAAGTCTTTCTCAAGTAATCATCTATGAAGATTACATAGTAAAGCGAACCTCCTAGAGATTTGACTGGCATCAGACCGCAAACATCTGAATGCATCAGATCTAGAATTTCCTTAGATCTATTATCGTTGCTTGAGAATGGTTTCTTGATATTCTTACCAAGAGCACATCCTTTGCAAATTCCCTCATGTGTAGACTGTAGTTCTGGTATTCCTTCAACCATCTTTTTGAGGAAGGGTAATGCTTGATAGTTGATATGAGCATACCTTCTATGCCAAAGTTCATTGGCATTGACTTCATCATGTACAAGGGCTTCATCATTTTGTTCTAGTAGTCTGTATAGTCTTCCTTCACAGGTTCCAATAACTCTAGCATTCTCTATGTTGGAGTCTCTAGGCCAAGATAACACTTTTTCCATCTACAAAAGCTATTATGTTTCCTTTGTCTTCTAGGCAAGATATGGATACAAGATTCTTTTCTAAACCAAGTACATATAAGACATTGCTCAAATGAACATTGTTACTTGTTTTCAACTTGACGGAGGCTTGACCAATTCCTTCGACTGGGTAAGTGTTTTTGTCTCCAAGCTCTACCTTGTACGATGTCTTCTTTTCATTTAGATTAGAGAGTCTGGTTTGATCTCCTGTCATATGCCTAGAAGCTCCACTGTCAATTATCCACATGTCATCTTCAAGCGTTCCTGTGAGTGTTGAGTAGTGTAGATGACTTGTCTTTTCATTCATGACTTCAGTTGACTGATGACTGGTCAAGCTTTGACCCAAAATTTCAACCTTGACGTTTATGCCTTCTGAGAGTGCCAAGAGGTGCGTTGGACTAAGGCTTACTTGAATATCTTCTCCTTGAGTAAGGTGTTCCATCATAAGGTGTTGGATAACGGTTTTAGGGTTTCTTCAACTGCACCTTCTAGTAACCCTAGCGACAGTGCTTTCGTAACTGCACCTGCTAGAAACCCTAGTGACAGTTCTTCAACGAGATTAGTAGCCTTATGGCTTAGTTCCCTTCCAGTGGTTAGACTGAATGAAGGGGGTGTGGGCCCATAACCTGTTAGAATATTGGATGTGCTCGTTTAACCATAGACAATATAGCAATATTGTCACCCAACCATAGGCACTAATGCCACCCCTAAGCACCTTGACCTTGACAGAGAGAAGAATTTTGATAGCAGATCAATAGCCAACCAAGGCTAATGCACCAAGAAAAGATAACCAAGACTGATGAGAGAGTCCAACCCAAAATGACCAAGAATATAGATTTCAAAACTGGCGGCAACAACTTCTCCCAAGACTTGTGCACAAATTGGCCTTCTGCAGTGTGCACAAGTGTGTTTCTACAATTCTAAGAAGTCTGGCTAAAATGAAGACCAACCTCCTATATTTATACTGCTTCTGCCAGACTGCCTGGGCCGAATTCTCATTATGGGTGCTAATTATTTAGTATATAATATTTCCTTTAGCGGACTTCTCTTCCAGGGTTATATCAAAATCTTTTCTTTCTTCCGAAATATTCTAATCTTGTCAAAGGTCACAAATGGAGGTTAATACCTCTCACGGCTACCATAATATCAACACAAATATTGGTTCTTGTAACACACCCAACCCCCTAACCCTCACTTAGGCTGGTGGGGTGTCAAAATTTCCTCTTCTTCAACTTAGATATTTTTTGCCAATGAATCCCATAGATGAATTATGCTTGTCGAGATCTTTCCAACGACTGTAACCATGCTCAAAATCAAGCTATAGATCGAAAGTTACAACCTCTCAAAGTTTTTGGGCTTTCATTTATCAAATTCACTTCAATTGCCACGTGGCACCCATGTGGCCCCCTTTCACTCGTACCATTTGATGTGGTACTCAAGTGGCACCTACCACTTGGCCCATCATCCTTTGGCCTATCATACCCACCAAGTTCAATGGTTCTGATCTCTTGGGGCTTTTCTTCATCGTCGTTGGGGTTCTCCTCCCACAAAGTTATAGGTCGCCCCAACTATCAAGCTCCGACGATATTCACACACACTGACGAATCCATTCCCAGATCCAACGGCTCTCAGACCCTGACATTCGACAACTCTGATCACGTCGGTGCCTCTAACTTACACGATGATTAACGCCCGTCCCTTTAATCTCTTCAAGGGTGAACAGGTGAGACCTACGATAAATCTACTACTGTTGTTTCTTCTTGCATGTTCCTTTATCTACGACTAGGTTTCCACGAGACACCTCCTGATGAGTCAACGATCCACTCACCTTTTTGTTTTCGATACCTCTTTAGTGCCCATCACTCCAATCACCAACCATCTACTCTTCGACGACGATGTGTCTGGCATCGACGATCCATATCCCACCAAGATCACTTTCGATAGATCAATGGTCCTTAATCTTTCTCAAGGTCTTTGTCGTCGTCGGATTTGTGATGTACACAGTCTCCCACTGAGTCTCGTTACCACCTTACACATGCTATGATACCCCTTTATAATGCCCCCAACCATAGACGACTGGGCTACGCCATACAAATTCTCAACTTCTAGCATTCTGAATCAACCAAATTGTAATAACCAACATGATATTGGACCATGTTACTATGAAGACTCATTGCGTTGAATCTACTTTAGAAACACTCCGCACAGTATTATTTGGAGTAACACGATCAACCCAAGCTTGAGTCACACCATGCATCTTCTAACAACGGAAGCAACATTCTCTTTTCAGTACAACCTTAAGCAACCTAATTAAATCAAACAACTGTGCACACCAACATATTGACCCCACAATACAACTGTTCGCACAACCACCTCGACGTCATGCACCACTTAGAAGTTTTTACTGTGCGTGAAGTCTAACTCCTTACTCGCACACACATGAGTCTAGCCTCTTGAAGCACATAGTTTACCCTCCTGTGCACTCAGATACTTAATCCTCTTCTTAACAACTCATAGACATAATCATATGGTTTAAAGTTAATAGGCAAGGTTAACTTTATAATTAATTAAAGGCTAAAACACCATACTCATATGCACAAACAATCAATAAACCAAATAACAACAAATACTTATATGCAACACATACAAGAATTTACCCATGTCAAACATAGTCAATATGGACACAATACAAAAGACAAACACATAAAGAACACTTATCTTTTATGAAAGTCACCAACTGCGGCCTTGACTCAAACATTCTTCCTAGCCATAGACGTTGTTGCTCATAAGCTTTCAACAACTGGTCACCCCCGAACTCGAGCTCAACTCCACCAGGGAAAAAAGGGTTTCTAGCGATAGCTAAGGTCTGAAACTCAACAGAATTGCCCAAACCTAGGTGTTTGCAACAACTAGCCCACAATCCCTCATTCCCCACGCACTTGTCATACCTAAGGAAGTGTGCCCCTTCTCTGCTCAACGGTCCCTCAACTGCCCCACTTCTCTTCCCAGGGTTACCAGCAACAGGTTGGACATGAAGTCTTTGGACCCTACATCTAGTGCTCAACGCACCAGGGAACAACTCAAAACAATACTTTCACCTGGAGAGTATTTCCACGAGTCTGGTGTCAGACAATTGGCTTAGGTTGATGGATAGTTGGTATGGATTGTTGGTTGTCATTAATGTCAACTATTGGAGAGTGATATTGTAGATTGATGTCAACCCTTAGTGATTGATGTCAACCCTTGGAGAAAGTACAGTAGAGAAAGCCTGATGGCACAAAGGTTTGGGTAATGGACCCAAGTTTGTTTGATGTAAAGATGACTCATTATTTCCTTGTCATGGTTGATGATAAGTACAAATGGATGAACTCCAAAGTGGTCCCCTTATGGTGAAAGCCATCACGGGAAGACGCTTTGCGGATTGAGTTATCCTATAAGTATGGTAAGAGAACCCATGCTTATTTGTGGAATAATGAGATGAAGGTCAGTGAATTTGTCAGTGAAACTATCATAGATGGATAGTGTTTGTCATGCCATTTCTAATGGTATGTGGAACGTCACATAACTCCTCATGGTTAGAGAGTTATGGCCATGAGAAGTTGGAGAACCCGGGTTTGGGTAATGGACCCAAGTTTGTTTGATGGATAATGGTATGAGTTTTGATATATTTGCATGTAATACTATTATATATGGATAGTACATGTCATTCCATTTCTGGTGGTATGTGGAACATCACATAACTTCTCATGGTTTGAGAGTTATGGCCTTACGAAGTTGGAGGACCCTCATATGTTATCTAGAAGCCTCAAAAGGTCAAAGTAGTCAAAGTGGTTTAAGAGATTTTAGAAGGTAAATAATAAAGTGAAGTGATGAGTGTACTATAATTTAAAGTGAATACAAAATAAATTATTTAAATAATAAATTTAATCGAGAAATTAGAAGTGGGTTAACCCTAAAATAAGGAAAGTGGGTAAAGTGACCTAGAAGATGTTTTTAAGGAAGCTACTTGGAGAGTATAAATAAAAGGCAAGGCTCTATCATTTTAAAACACACTTGAGCATATTGAATATCTATAGGTGTCTGAGATAACCAAAGGATATCTAAGGCGAATTTATGAAGAAAGTGAAGAAAAGAAGGTCGGAATTCAAGGAAGGATAAATTCTTTTGATGATATTTTCTAAGCTATGTTTTTTTTCAAGTCATCTCACCATTTTTGCAATAATTTTTTTTCTAGAATGATTCAGACCGTGAAATTGTTATGCCATTGATGAAACATATACAAGTATCTGTGGTTAAAAATTCAGCTTGTGGGTCATTGTATTTTTGGAATTACACTCTGTGGAAAATAGGGTTTGTGGCTAGTCCTGAAACTAGTCAAAAACAGTTGTTTCGGGTAAAAACGTCATAACTTCTTCATAACAGATCTAAATTCAGTAAGACCAATTGTGTTGGTTAGAGTACAGTCTGTAGTATGTTGTGTAACAGTTTCAGATCAATTCAACAAATATTATGTGTGGGGCACGCTCTATAAGGTCGCTCTCTAGAATAAGTCAGAATTCAGCAAGATGTGTATTTTTTGCCATAACTCATTTTCTGAGAGGTTCCAAGTAGTGACACCTGGAGGAATTGCATAAAACACATTGAATAACATTATGTATCAGTTTCAGATCTTTATTCATTACAGGTACAAAGTTATGATTATTTCAAGTTAGGGTTGTTGACTAATCCAAAACTAGTCTTGTGAGACTAAAAAAATGTTTGATGAAAATGTTAGTCTCTTGTTGTTAAAATTAAGGAAGGTTTTCATATATGTGATCATATACACTAGGTATATTACAGAGTTACTAATCATATTTGGATGATGAAATTGATGAGAGCATTTTGTTGAGATACATGTCGGGTACATGGTTAAGACAAGTAGTTGATGAGTTGACACATACATGAGGTGTATAGTTGATGATGTTGGTACATATTAATGATTCATAGTTGATGAGTAGTTGATACATGATTGGTACATACTTGGTACATGGTTGGAGGCACTTTTTAGTAGTATTGTTAACACATGGTTTATGGATGATATAACATATTTGTATTATTAGAAGCACATATTGATCTTGGTGATGATTATGAGTTGTTGTGTTATGTTTGGTTGATGCACATCTTTGAGAGTTGTCTTGGTGATTGATCTTGGTGAGTAGATCTGATTTGGTTGATAACATTGATGAGACAGGTTGTTGTGATAGGTTGTTTGGACAAGTTGTTGTAACATGTTATTTGTACAGGTTTGGTGCATGGTTGATGCATTTGTTCATGGTACAGGTTGAGGTACATGCTGGTGCATGGTTGATGCACTTGTTTATGGTACAGGTTGATTACAGGTTGTTTGGTACAGGTTGGTGCATGGTTGATGCACTTGTTTATGGTACAGGTTGATTACAGTTTGAGGTACAGGTTGATGCATGATTCAGGTTATTGGTGCAAGTTGATTGGTACAGGTTTACAACAGTATATCTCATAGTGATAATGTGACAGTGGTTCCATCATTCTACTTATACGTCAGGGTGGTTAGACGGGGCAAGGATAGGTGGTTGTAGTCGGAGAACATAGGGGGTTGTAGCCTCCTTCTGGTTGTAGTCAGAGAATTGGGAAGTTGGAGCTTCTCTCAGGTTGTAGCCTGAGAAACTAGGGGGTTGGAGCCTCCTTCCAGTTGCAGCTGGAAAACAAAGGAAGTTGGTGTTTCCAATGAATGTAATTCTTCAAGACATATAAGATAAAGCATTCTGTGGTTTTCTCTCGCTTTGGATTTCCACGTAAAACACTGGTGTACTATGTATGTGTATGATTGTTCATTTGTTCATTGCTTATTTACTCTGCAGTTAATGGATGATAATGATGCATTGATATAACACTTGGATTATATGGTTAAAAAGGATTAAATTGCTCTATTATTGATTCACCCCCCTCTCAGTAATCCAACATCTGGCAACCAGTCCACAACAATCAGTCTCTCACCCAGAGAGATTGCTCACAGTTCGTCAGCATGTTTCCTCAATAGTAGCTCTGACTACAACTCCCCAACTCCATGCAAGCTTCCTTGGTATATAAGGTTAGAATCGAATTTTCCATACGGTCCGACCCGCTTCTGCTCACGAGAGCTTGCCACGTGAATAATAATCATAATAATCATAATATTTCCCAAAATACACTAAGGCCAACAATATATATTGCATGCCTTCCATTTGCCACTTGTCACTTCCAAAAGTAGCTTTAAGCCACTTGGTGACCCGTTCCCTACCCTCGGGGACTTAGAATAAAATAATATATCTCACATTACACTTTTCTCGGAAATATCATAAAATATTTCCTAAGACTTACAACTCACCTCCCTTTTTCGATGGAGTAGGCCCCCCATCTCTTTTCGTCTGAGTCAGTCAGTGTGCAACGATGCAATATTATATTAATAATCATGATTATGTTTACATGGATAGGCGCACTAGCCTATCTGCATCCCGACTCATCGTTTCATAATCATACAGACTTTACGGCCTCAATGCATATACATTCATTTTCGCGCACTAACTCAAGTGCGTGCAACATAGTGTAACGTGCGCACTAACCCAGGTGCACGCAACACATAAAATGTGTGCACCTTGTCTTTATAATAATTTCTTTGGGCTCTACTTAGATGCATGCAATGCCAAAACTAGGTGTCCTTGGGTCACCAACCTAAATGTTCATTACATTTACACTTGTTACCAATTGGCTTACCAGCCTATGTACAATTACAAAGGGTTCTGGATTTGGGACATTACAATCCCCTCCCTCTTATTTATGCATTGTCCTCACTGCATCATATACACATGTACATACAAAATTTCAGACACCATAAAAAAGATGAGGATATTCTACTTGCGTAGCATCCTCGCGCTCCTAGGTTGCATCCTCAGGACCGTACCAAGTCCATTGGACCTTTACCAACTCCATGAATTGATTCCAGAGCCACTTGATTTTTCGATCCAATATGCAAACCGGTCGCACTTGAAATTCGCCTTCTAGCTCCACCCGGATCACATTCCAATCAAGAACATGATTAACATCAGGTACATATTTCTTAAGCAATGACACATGAAAAACATTATGAATGCATAACGATACAGACAATGCACACATATAAGTGACAGGACCAATCCTTTCAAAGATTTCAAATGGCCCACAATAGCGCACTATTAACTTAGAGGACTTTCCCAATTTCAGGGAATTGCGCCTGGCCTTTACTTTCAGAAACACATGATCACCCACTTTAAACTCTCTGTGGGTTCTGCCTTTATCTGCACAACTTTTCTTCCTGTCTTGGGAAGCCTTTAAATTCTGCCTTATTTTTACCATCTGCTCCTCCATTTCCCGGAGTAAATCTAGCCCAACTACTGCACAGTCTGCTGGGTTATCCCAACTCACAGGCGTGTTGCATTTTCTGCCATAGAGTGCCTCACATGGGCTCATCTTTAAAGATGTTTGATACCCATTATTGTAAGCAAACTCTACCAAGGGAAGGTAGTCTTCACATTTTGATGGCTTATCAATCACATGCATCCTCAACATGTCTTCAATCACCCGATTTATTCTCTCTGTCTGACCATCCGACTCAGGGTGATATGTTGTGTAGAAATTCAGATTTGTTCCAAATATTTTGAATAGCCCTTTCCAAAAGTTCGAAGTGAACTTGGAATTTCTATCAGACACAATTATTTTAGGTACACCATGCAACTTAGTAATTTCGTGCATGTATATCTCAACAATGTCGGTTTCCTTGTACGTTGACTTTACTGGAATAAAATGGGCAGCTTTAGTAAGTTTTTCCACCACCACCATAATAGAATCATGTTGCTTAGCAGCCCTAGGCAACTTAGTTATGAAGTCCTTGGTCCCCACTTCCACTCAGGAATGGGAAATGACTGCAACAAACCAACTAGATGTCTATTCTCAACCTTGACCTTCTGACATTCAAGACATCTTGCAATGAAATCCATAACTTCCTTTTTCATACCTGGCCAAAAGTATTGCTTTTTGACCACAACAATTGTCTTTTGGTAACCTGGATGTCCAAAATAAGGAACCTTATGCATCTCTGTCAAAATCAGGTTCTTCAACTCCTGATCATTCGACACATAGACTCTGCATCTATACCTGAGGATTCCATCCTCTCTTAATTCATATCCTTCCAACTTTGTCTGTGACATACCTCGTTGTAAAGTCACACTTATATCCATATAGGCAGATCTGATCTGGCAACTTCTAGAATTTTGTCACGCAAATATGTTTGGTACATGCTAATGGTTGTAGCATGCATTTCATACACCCCCCTGCTGAGTGCATCAACCACTTTGTTCTCTTTTCCTTTGATATGCTTTATGTCGAATTCATACTCGTTGTGGAATTCTAACCAACTGCTTTGTCTCGCATTCAAACTTGGCTATCCAAACAAGTATTTCATACCATAATGGTCTGTTCTCAGCTCAAATCTATTACCCATGACATAATGCCGCCACATCTTCAAGGCATGCACTATGGCTGCCAATTACAGGTCGTGCGTGTTGATTTTTCATTAAGCTAGGCTCAAGCATGAAGTTCATTCCAATTTTAGCATTTTACTTGAACCATAGACAATTGTAGTTTCACCATTAACATTTTGTTGCAGCAACCAATATCACAAGAAGAAATACTATGCACAAGTACACGAAGTATCCTAGGAAACCCTTCTCAACAAGGGAAGAAAACCCAACCAATCCTTTGCTATATTCTTCAAGAGAAAGACCCCTCACACCATAAACCTAGCACATAAAAGGGTGCTCACAAAACCTAGAAAGCTAGCGCCCAAGAGAGGTGCGCACTTCAGCCCAAGAACAAGCACTTGCTGAAATTTCCAAACTCACGCTTGTGTTATGTTTCCTCAATGGGGAAATTACCTCTATTTATATTAGACTGGACATATCAAAAGTAGTGTCTATTGGCACAAAAGGGTCAATAACTCAAAATATAATTAATAATTACCATATTAATTATCTTTTACATTAATTATCTTTCACTTTACGGTGGGGCAGAACTGTACCCTTTACAATACAAATAGGGTTACAGGTAGGTCTGACTCTTGGACAATATAGCAAGGGATCTCATACACCCACTAGTGCTCAACCACTAGGATCACGTCCACCTCTGCTCAACCATAGGAATGTCCTACTCAACAGTTTTTTGTCTCATTGTGTCTCACGGGAGAATCATCTGGAGTATCACATCATCTCAACTCTCTACATAGAGGAGAGAAACACATCGTTTCATCTCTGTATCAGAGAGAACAACACACCCAACTCATGGGCTTCCTCACCCCGCATAGGGGCACACATCGTTCCATCTCTGTCTCGGAGAGGAACCACACACCCATCTCATGGGCACACCCAACTCATGGGCTTCCTCACCCCACAGGGGCACACAATGTTCATTCTTCATCTCAAAGAGGAACAACACACCCATCTCATGGGCACACCCAACTCATGGGCTCTCTCTCAGGCCGACTCACTCAGTCTATGTCCTGGAGGTTGTCTCACGCAACTGTAATCATCAACACTCCCTCTCAGCTAAGGAGTCATTCTCCACCAGGCCAAGTCTCTCACGGAAGTACTCGAACTTCGTCTTGGCAAGCGGTTTGGTGAAGATGTATGCAATCTGTTCATGGGTAGGAAGGCACTATACGTGTATTATTTTCCTATGCACCATGTCTCTAATATAGTGATATTTTATCTCAATGTGTTTCGATCTATCATGAAACACATGGTTCTCAAAGAGCTTCACATAGCTCTAGTTATCACACTGAATAATGATAGGATCCATCTCATGATCAAATAAATCTGTCAGAATCTTGCGAAGTGATGCAGGAGCATCCTCAGCAAGCACACGTGGAGAGACAACTCAGCACCTTAGCGTGCCTTTGAATCATTCAGAATCTTAAACGCTGGCGTTTCCTGCAAAAAAAAATTGAACTGATTGAAAAACTGAAGAAGATCAAACGCTTGGGCGCTGAATGATCACAAGTGATCTGGGAGTTCCACTCCTAGACTTTAATGTAACAGAAATTAAGTAGCAGTTAGTTTTTTTCTCGAGTAGACGAGTACTTGAGGGGAACCCTAAGAACCCTCTGAGATAAATAGAAGTGTTGTGTGCTCGAATGAGGCTGTTGCAAGTTAGTAGGAGATTGTTGTGATTTAGTTGTTGTTTTATCATAACTGTAGCCATTTACTTTTAAATGAATATAACGGAGGAAAATTGATCCAATGCATGGTGTTGCTACTGTTTAAAATTCCATGTTATTTTGTTTTCATGAATGAATGAGTTATGTTGTTGAGTATATGAAATTGTGAAGTGTTTGGATAGTTTTTTATTGTCTTCTCTTCGTTGAGTTTATGCAAGGTGTGCGTTGACAGAGTTTGTTTCGACTCAGAGGCTCAGAAGAGATAGCGTGAACTTTCCATTTGCAAGGAGTGCAAAGGGACTGCTGCAAGGTGTGCACAGTCGTCGCAAGAACTTACGTCTTGCATGAGAATCTGCTGCAAGGAGTGACATAGTTTGTTTCGACTCATAAGCTTAGAAGAGATAGGGTAAAATTTTGATTTGCAAGGAGTGCAAAGAGACTGCTGCAAGGCGTGCACAGTCGTCTGCAAGAAGCTAAGTCTTGTGTAAGAATCTGTTGCAAGGAGTGCACAAATCCGAAATTCGGCTAAGTGTCGAAGTAACCCTCTAAGGAGTCAAAGGGTTCGAGAGAGAGAAAGCTCAAGAGAGATAACGGAGAAATCTTCAAGGAGAACAAAGTTCTGAATGTTTCACAAGTCATCGGCTAAGATTCGTCCAAGAGGGAGCGGGATCATTCCGGATCGTCGGATCTGGGCAAGGTACACGAGCTTTAAGTCTCGGTGTGCACACAAGAGCGAGGACTCGCCGAAGTAGATCCTGGTCGTTGATCGCCAAGGTGTTACGTGTCAACAGATTTGATATTTCGAGGGAAAGTCACTTCGAGGATTTCAGTTGAGGAGTTGAAACTCCCGAACCCCGAAGAGTCGAAGCAAATCGTAGTTGTCTTATTCAAAAGGACGCATGTCGACAAATTGTCATCTTCGGGTGAAAGCACTCTAGGAGAAAGTGAAGATCGAGAGTTGAAAGTCCCAAAGCCCAAAGAGTCGAAGTGAACCACAACCGTCGATCTGTGAGGGACACGCGTCGACAGATTTGTTGTCTTCGGATGAAAGTGTCCCAGGAGAAAGCGAAGATTGAGAGTTGAAACTCCCGAAGTTCGAAGAGTCGAAGTGAACCTAAGTCGTCGATCTATGAGGGACACACGCCAACAGATCGTCAACTTCGGGTGGAAGTCCTGCGGAGGAAGCAATAGTTGAGAGTTGAAACTCTCGAAGCCTGAAAGGCGAAATCAATCCTAGCCGTCCGAATCAGAAGGACACGCGGCATAAATTTGTGGACTCCGGGTAAAGATCCGAAGTGAATCCTAGCCGTCTGATTCATAGGGACACGTAGCAGGAATCTATGGACTCCGGGTGAAGACTCGAAGTGAATCATAGTCGTCTGATTCAGAAGGCCACGTGGCAGAAATACGTGGACTTTGGGTGAAGACCCGAAGTGAATTGTAGTCATCGATCTGTGGGAGACACGCGTCAATAGATCGTGAACTCTGGATGAAAGCATTATGGGAGAAAGTGAATGTTAAGAGTTGAAAACTCCAAAGCCCGGATTATCGAAGCAAATCACAACCGTTGATTTGAAAGGGACACACGTCGATAGATCGTAAGAATCTGAGAATGTGTGCTCTGGAGAGAAGGAAGGAAGGGAGACAAATCCCAGCCGTCGATCAAGAGGTGACGTCGAGATCACAAGATCAACGGTCACGTTGAATTGCGGGGGCAGAAAGTGCTCAGATTTTAAAAATCTTGGAGCGGGCCACAATTGAAACCACGATATTGTCAAAAGGACGCGTGGCAGCTACTAGTGAATCGCGGGGAGAAAAGCGATGTGGTTTCAAACCACTCTAGGCCACCCCATAATAGCGTGTTTATGTGAGGACATAGCCCGAGGTCACATACGGGAAAGGGCTAACATAAGAGGAGCTAGCACCTGGACCCTGATCGTTCAACAACGTGAAGGGAGAGGTTGTGGGTGCCATAGAACCTGCACCAAAAGACTGAAAGGGCCTATGCTTAATCACAAGTGAGACTATTAAGGTTTCAGAGAGCCGATTCAGCTCCGAGAATCGAAGATCCTTGACCGAGAGGTCGCGCAACCCCGAGGGAGAATAGGGGGGTCTACATCATGAACCCACACTGCTTCGCGGACTTCCACACTCAATGCTATATACTCTGCTTCCACGGTACTCAAGGTCACATAGCTCTCTTTCCTGCTGCACCAAGAAACCATGGTAGATCCTAAGGTAAAGCAACAACCGAAGGTGCTCTTTCAGTCCACTGCGCTTCCTGCCCAATCTGCATCGATATATCCCTGCAAACTCAAGTCTATACTGGAGGCATATCTCAAGCCATATCCAACTGTGTCTCGTAGGCATCTTAATACATGTTTCATTGCTATCCAGTGAGTTTGTCTCGGTTGAATCATGAACTAGCTAGGCACATTCATTGCATAGCATATATCAAGTCTGGTGTTAACCAGATACATCAGTGATCCTCTCAACTGTGGATCAATCTCACCTGAATCAGTAGGAGCATCATATATTTTCTTCAACTCCATCACCATCGGTGTAGGCATGGATTTTCACTCTGTCATACCGATCTTCTTAAATATCTCCACTATATATTTTCCTTGACTTAGGAAAAATCTTATTAGTCCCCTGCCATACTTCTAGTCTCAAGACGTAGTGCATCATACCCAAATTCTTCATCTCGAAAACAGAAGTCAATGCTTGCTTCCATTCATCAATAAGTTTTTCTGAACGGTAAGGAGTAAATCATCCACACATCGAACCAAGATTAGGCACTTGTCACCGACAATATGATAATATAGGTTTGGATCAACAACAATCTTGTTGAAATCCAAACTCATCAAGAATCCATCCATCTTGTAGTATCAAGCATGAGATCCCTGCTTTAGTCCATACATGACTTTCTTTAACCTGTACACATGATTTCTCATCGTATGTCACGAATCCCTCTGGCTTCTTGATGTAAACTTCTTCCTTAATCTCATCATTGAGGAAGGTTGTCTTTACATCCATCTAATGTAGTTTCCAACTCATGGATGATAGTATGGATGGAAGTGTATCGAGCTACTGAATCAAATGTCTCATCATAGAAAACTCCCTTTGTTTTTGGGAATCTTCTGGCTGTAAATCTTGCTTTGTGTTTCTTGATGCTTCCATCCGCTGCATGCTTGATCTTATAGATCCACTTGGCAGTCACTACAGACTTCCCTTCTGGTCTTGGAACAATATCCCATACACCATTCTTCAAGATAGATTGATATTCTTCTGTCATGGCATCCCTCCATACTTGCTCACCTGTAGTTTCTTCATGACAAGAAAGCTCAAAATCAATGATGTGGCTCATGGTTGAAAGGTAGCTCGAAAATCTCTTTGGTCTCTTGTTTTTTCGGAATGTGCCTTGAGGGGTTGCATGTCCCTCTGCCACTTGCAGAGTTTGTCGAGCCTAGACATGTCTTTTATGTCCTACTGCAATATCTCTGGGGATATCCGTTGGATCAACTGGGATAATAGTTGTCTCCCTCTAGGTAATGTCTCTTCCTTCTTCTCAATTTGTTTGACTCCCTCTGAGTCAAGTAACTCCCTTTGAAGTTTGAAGGATATATATCTTCTTTTTCTTGTTTGGTAGATATTTTATGTCTTCTTAGGTGCTCTATCGACTCTACAGTATTTTGATGACCTTTGTACTAGCATAATAATCAATCAATAAAGGTTGGACTCTCGTACCAAGGATAATGGTCCAAGTCATGAGGGATCCCACACTAGATATAATACCCTTCTCTATCAAGGATGCAATCAACTATAGTCTTAATGATTAAAACAAACAATTACCCTGGGTCTGCAGTCATGTTCAATCTTGCATTTGGTTTAGAGGAAGTAATCCTCATCTCTCTTGTCTTCATCCTTTTGAGGTGGGTCTGGATCAATGTCAGCGGTGGAAGCATATTGTCTTCCTTTCTTCCTGGTAGGACAATTTCTCATATAGTGTCCATATTTGTCACATCTGAAGCACTGGATCTCTATCATGTCTCTTCTCTGATCATAACCTAAAGCTGATGAAGTTTTCTCATCTTTGAATGTTTGCCTGAAGTTTCTTTTAAATCTTCCTCCTTTCTTGTATGAAGTGCAAGAGCATGATTGTCATCAGGGGAGTCTTCCACTCCTCTAGCTTTAACTCTAAGTTCTTCTTGGGTACAGTATGTCCACAGACGATCAAAAGTGTTGGATCATGTTGTCACTGATGCCAATGGTTTG
>SNQJ01S0001261.1:7477-27209 GCA_010110895.2 Picea sitchensis
TTGTTGAAAAATCATATTGAATGTCTAAGGCTAATGCTAGATAAATGCAGGCAGTGTCAAATTTCTTTGAATTTGAAGAAGTGCATCTTCTTCTCACCATTTGGAGTATTATTAGGTCATATTGTATGAAAGCAAGAAATGTTGGTGGATCCATCCAAAATTGCAATTATAGTTGATTTACCACCACCTACATCAGTCAAACAACTGCGCACTACGCTAGGACATACTGGCTATTATAGGAAATTTATCAAAGGATATGCTCAGATAACTACACCAATGGAGAAGTTATTAAAGAAATATTGTCAGTTTGGTTGGACAGATGAATGCCAACAGAGCTTCGACACACTAAAACAAAAGATGGTGGTTGCACCCATCCTAGTCTTTCCATACTGGAGAAAGGAATTTCATGTGCATGTTGATGCATCTTCTATTGCATTAGGATCAGTACTAGCACAACCTGGAGAAGGGGACATTGACCATCCATTAGCATTTGCCAGCAGAAAACTATCTACAGCTGAAATCAATTACACTTCTACAAAGAGAGAGGGATTAGCCATGGTGTATGCATTGCACAAATTTTGACACTACTTGTTGGGAGGACACTTTAAAATGTTTACTGATCACTCCATGTTGAAGTACCTAGTCAACAAGCCAGTGTTGGGGGGGAGAATCTACAAATGGCTTCTCTTGTTTCAAGAATATGATTTTGAGATCATAGTTAAGCCAGGAAGAATGAATAAGGGCCTAGACCACCTGTCGAGGTTGGAGCATGGCGAAGAACCTACCAGTCTGGAGGATACACTACTAGATGCACAATTTCTCACCATTAGAAATATTGATGACCACTTCACAGACATAGTCTAGTTCTTGTCACCAAGAATGGCTCCAGCCGAGTACACAATTCCGCAGAAGAAACAACAAGTGATGCGCGCTGTATATTTTTCACTGATAGTTGGTCAGGTATATAAAATGGGACCTGATGAGATCCTAAGAAGATGTGTGATGGAGGAAGAATGCCCTATGATCCTTGAAGAAGCTCATGAAGGCATTGCAGGAGGACATTACATAGGAAAATCAACTGCGCGAAAGGTTCTGCGAGCTGGCCTTTAGTGGACTACGTTACACATAGATGCTAAAGAATATGCCAGAGCATGTGATGTATGCCAGTGAGTTGGAAAACCATCCTGAAGAGATGATATTCCATTAGCACCACAGATGACCCTACAAGCATTTGAAAAATGGGCCATTGACTTTGTGGGACCTATAAACCCACCAGGGAAGCACACCGGAGCAAGGTATATTATCACTACAACAGAATTCCTGACTAGATGGGTTGAAGCAAGAGAAATCAAGGATTGTAGTGCAGCTACAGCTGCACATTTTATATTTGATGACATAATAACCAGGTTTGGATGCCCTAAGATCCTTATGAGTGATCAAGGTACACACTTCATCAATAAGACAGTTGAAGCCCTGACTAAATAATTTGCAGTCCACCATGAAAAGAGTACACCTTATCATCCACAAGAAAATGGAACGGTTGAATCATTCAACAAGATCTTGGAGACAACATTGACAAAGATTTGCAGTGTGAACAGGGATGACTTGGATTTAAGAGTACCAGCAGTACTCTGGGCTTATAGAACCACTTGCAAGAAATTAACAATGCAGACCCCTTTCAAGTTGGTTTATGGTCTTGAAGTTGTTTTCCCAATGGAGTACTTGGTACCAAGCTTAAGAATTGTTTCATTTACAGACATGGATGATATTGGCGCTATTCATGAGAGGCTATCACAGTTGGTCGAACTAGAAGAAGACAGATTCATTGCAGGCTTCCATCAGCAAATTCGGAAGGAACGAGAAAAGGCCTATCATGACCGACACATCAAGAAGAAGATATTCAAGCAAGGTGATTTAGTACTAGTATATGATAGTAAGTTTATCAAATACCCTAGGAAGTTTAGAACGCATTGGATAGGACCATATGAGATTGCCTATGTTACAGAAGGAGGAGTTGCGCAGTTGAAGACATTGAAAGGAGGCTGGAAGGAAGGCTTGGTGAATGGGAGTCGGCTGAAGTTGTACTATGACAACCAACTACCTCACAGTTCTCACTAGAATCAAGAATACAAGGGTCCAGGTACCAGGTACATTTGAAACTGGGTACCAGACACAAAAAGGACAGTCTACACAAGGATGGAAAGGAGGCATAAAGTAGAAATCAAGGGCTACACTGCGTAGTCGAAATTCGAAGTAAAACAAGAGGATAAGATCTCAAGTGCCTCAGGATGAGTCAAAGGTGAGTGTTGGGGGCCTGTTGGCCCTTGG
Organism: Picea sitchensis; assembly: GCA_010110895.2. Lineage (NCBI taxonomy): Eukaryota > Viridiplantae > Streptophyta > Pinopsida > Pinales > Pinaceae > Picea > Picea sitchensis. The sequence continues at coordinate 9,806 of SNQJ01S0001261.1, forward strand.
TTATGGAAGGAAGCAAAGAACAAGGAAGAAAGGGTAAAAAGCAATCTTCGCGGGAGACACAGTGACTGTCACTGGGGTGAAGTGAGCAAAAGAACAGAAAAGATGGAGCGAAGTGCGAAAAAGCAAGTCGTTGGATGAGGAGATTGAGGATGATAGATTAGCAAGGAAGATGGACCGAGGATGACTCAGGAAGTGGAAAAATACATCATTAGATTCCTTGGAGCACCGCGATATGAAGAAGGAAAGATAGGCTGGCGAAGCCCGGAAATAATGGGTCAAGTTGACCTAGGGTTGTAGACACCTAGGGTTTTGGTAATTAGGGTTTTTGACACCTAGGTTTCGACCTGAGGCTATCGGTGAGGGATTATAATGTATAAATAGAGGTCGAGAGGACCTAGATCAGGGGGGTACTGTGGCTTTTTGCCTTGTTATTGATTATTGTTCATTGGGAGAATATTGTATTAGGGGTGAGAGAAGTGTTGTGAGAGAGAGCCTTATGGTATTGTAAGATCTTCAGTTGGGTGTGAATATCAAATCCTACAGCTGGGTGCACAGGAAGGGGAGAAGGAGAGAGATAAGAGAAAGGATCTACTGGCCAAGAGCACAGATCAAAACTATAAGCTTTATCTTAATATATCATAAGCACAGTTCTGTGGATGTATCCCTAGAGAGAGGGTGAACCACATACATTTGTTGTTTTGTGTGTGATTGATGCTTTGAGCTCTATTGTTGTTATATTGTTATCTGCATCATTGTATTAGATCATATCTATAGTTGTGAAGGATATATCTAGCTAGTTGAATGGTAAATGCATGTTATGTTGTTGTAATAAGAACCACTTCATATTCCCCTGGTTGTAGACATCTCTGTCCTACAACCCCCTCATAGTTGCTTCAGGTGAGATTTCATCTGCTTTGCAGGTGTTTCCGGAAAGGCCAATAGCTAGGGCTTGTTGGTGCACTCTTGGAGATGAACCCTAGGTCTGCCCTTGTGCCAACACCCTTCTTTTCAGTTTTCCTTTGTTGTGAGGTTTTAGTTTCAATTACAGGGACTTCTGTTTTTTGCGTGTTCGCGGCTGATGTTTTTGCTCACTTTGTCCTAGTGAGTTATGTATCAACTGTCTTAGTTCTTATAGTATGTTTTTTAGCACTTTTTAAAACTGACTCGTCCATTTCACCCCTCGGCAAAATTGGTTTCACTGGGGGATTTGCAAGGTTCTTGTTTCTAGGCCTTAGATTTTACTTTTTATGGAGATAGGCCATTATATCGCCTGCAATTCCCTGATAGGTTGAATTTTCAATAATACCATCGTTTTTGTTTTTTGCGGATCTATCTTTTGTAGTTGTAGATCTTTCATAATCTTTCTTTGTTAAAAAAGGTTGTAGGCAGTCGTCACCAACATTACTGATGTCTTCTTCTAGTTCCTCAAAATCTTCCACATCTTCTCCTCGGATAAATTTTTCGCTTTTAAAGGGGGTTTGGATTTTTTTATCCTCATTCTTAATCTATCTTGGTGGATTTTGAGGGTTAGGATTCCTTCTTAAATCCTTTCTGGGAAAATTATCATTTTTCACTTGATCTAGTTCCATCCTTGAGATATTATTTGAGAGCTCTTTGATTATTCTTTCCATGTCATCTATTTTGTCTTCCGAAGATCATCCTGATCCGGACGGTCCCCCTTGATCTCTATATCTTTTGTTCTATTTTTTTCCAGTTTCAAATTTGGTTTTCAACTTTCCTGATGCCATCATTTTTTACTTAATCTCTAAGGCATCATCTTGCATCTTAGTGAGGTCTATTGATCTCCTCTCCCTCAATAACAAGGAAAAATCAGGGTCGAAAGCCCCAGCAAAGGTTACTTTCGTTGCAGGTTGGGAGGGTTTGACCTTAGCTAGGATCTTATTATACAATTTATTGAACCTCTGAGTGAACTCGAGGATTGATTCAGAGTGTTTCTTTCTTAGAGATCCAAATTCAGTTAGATGATAGAGATGGTCTTTCCTTTCCCCCGACTGTCTAATAAAAGCATTTTCAAGTTCCTCATAAGACGGTATAGATGATGTTGCTAGGACTCGGAACTAGGTTCTTACCTGTCCTTAAAAAATTTGTACCAAGAGTCTTGAATAGACATATTCATGTTCGAGTCCAAGGATATCGACAAATTGGTCAAAGAAATTGATGTGTTCAGTTGCATTCAAATCACCCTCTCCTGTGAATTTCAGAAGATTTTGCATGTATTTTTCAGGTAAGTCATGTAGTGGGACTAGAAGGACCAAAGGGGCATATCTAGCATCCACCTTTGCAAAGATTCTAGGGGGTGGTACTTGGCTGCCTGCTCCTCCTTCTCCAGCCCCACCTCCAACAACACCTCCTCTGGTCGCAGCCATTGATGATTTAGAGGTTGTTTCTTGGAAATTATGAGGAAGGGTTTCAAGAAATTGGTTATCAAGAGATAGGAAACTTGAGGAAGGGGAATTAGGGAAAAGTGGACTAGTTTTTTTGGACTCAGAGGGTGAATATAAGGGAGAATTAACAACAGTTGTGTTGAGAAAAATAGGATGATCGTAGGAGTTCTGAGAGATAGAACTTCACGAAGTGAAGAAGTGTCAATTGAAGCGAGAAGTGACGTGGATCTTTTACCTCTATTGGTGAAAGAGACGGTTGGGAAAATCTCATTTTTAAAATCAGGCGAGACCAAACCAGGCTCAAACGTTGTAATCATATTGGTAGGTAATTCCCCATAATACGGTGGGGTATTCGATCCTTCAAAAATATATCTAGTGTTTGACTCCGTAATTTTAGGTTGATAAAACCTATTTGTCGATGATATAGTCTGTTTAAGATATCTTCTTGATTTTAAAAAAATTTCTGGATTTGGAACAGGCGAACTCTGTTTGTCATCTAGGTTTCTTATTGTATTCTTTCGATTAAAAGCTAGTTTAATTATCGTGAGGTCACCAAGTAAAATATAAAGGTAACCTTATAAGATTTTTGATATTTGTTCACTATCAAAGATAGAAAGTGTCAACGTCGTTCTTCCCAGGGAAAATCTTTGTTTCTTCGTTCCTCGGCAAGGACGCCAAAAAGATGTTGTTCCTGAATTTGTACTTTAAGGCTCTAAAGTACACCGTCAACGCATCCAAAAATATAGAGAGGGATAAGGATAAAAATGTAGGTTATATGAAAAGGGCTATTGTTGATTACTTAACAGTCTCTGTCTAGCTTCCCAGTTTTCCTGGATGCTAATGTCTCTTTCAATAACTGCCCATGAACGTTCTAACTCGAATCGGTTATTTGTTGTCTGTAGGATGGTATTAAATAAATTCAAAGCAATTCTCGTTTGATTTGATAGTCCAGGTTTGATATTAGGTTGTCTTGTAACTGGAACAGTCATGAGTGAAAAAGATTGAAAGGATAAATTATTGTGTTTTCTTTTAAGGGTTCGTTATTTCTGATTCAAAACATGTAAGAAGAACTCCAAAAAACCTTGAATTAAGAGTATGATGAAACTAAAGGTCGTTTCTAGTATCTAAGTTAAATTTTGAAAAGAGAATATGAATGAAGTGAAAAGAAAACATAAAGCTGTCGAACAGGGTGAGGCATCGATTAAAGAGGAATATCAGTTTGTTGACAGGAGAAGAAAATAATCAGGAAAAAACTCTTATTGAAGCATATGGTATTGAAATCCAAAACATTTGCAGGTGTTGTATCTGCTGATAGCCGATACAGAGGAAAGGTTGTAAATGATTAAATTACAAGAATAATTAATTACCACAGTAGACGTTGTACTAAATTGTAGTTAAGCGTTCATAAAAATGATATATGAAAAATATGAAACAATGGAGAAACACATAACTCAAACTTGATCAGATCTGGAATCTTCAACCTGTATTCGTATTAATTCAAAAATATCTTCAAATTCTTCTTTACAATGCACCCAGAAAAAGCCCTAGATGAGTATCCTAAAATTATATCTATACCAGATCCTTGATGATTGTTGGTTGGTGATCTCCTAACTCCTAGGGGAAAACTGTTACAAGAATTGCAAACCCCAACCATTTGCATGATTATCATTTATTTTCCTATCATCTCGATAATATAAATTTCCAAAATGATACTTCATTGTTTTATTGAAGTATCTCCTTCTTTTGACTTGATACCTTCAATACATTTTTCAAGAAAATGTACAAAATTTATGGGAGGCTCTGGAAGATCCTTTGCTTCAAATATATAGAATTTTCACTAAGTTTTTGGACGTCGATATTCAATCCACTTACAAGTAAACTTAATTGATTGAAATTTTAATCTTGGCTTAACTAGCCACCTGTCTATTAGGGTAACTTCCATTTCCTTTAACTGTGAAATTTCCATTTGAAATTCGTTCAAACCCTCTTTGAAATTCAACTGGTGTCTTACAATGTTTATCTGTCCTAATTGCCCAGTGCAATTGTCTCTTCCAATGCCTAATGATTCCTTGTCCAATAAATCAAATATTCTTTCACAATCGTCTTTGATTTATTTGACTATTTTCTTATATTTTTCTATGTTGTTTTCCCATACCTTGAGCATGATATCGCCTATAATCTACTATGTGACAGAAAGCTTTGGAATTTTATATACTTCTTCATTTTCAGAACATACAACTACCTTTTGGAAAGTGTTCCTTGTTGCTTTAGCTTCTTTTTCTTTAAAAATAATATTATCAAGAGCATTGCTTGCTTCCTGAAAATAATTCTGAATAATCTCTACTTGAGAGATCACTTTCTATTGCTCGCTTCTACCTTCGCATGTATTTCCAGTGATTGGTCGTGAAAAACTTTCAGGTCTATAACCTGGCCTTTTATTGAATTCAATTTAGCCTGTAGTTGTCTTACCAATTCTTCTTTCCAAATAACCTGTATTTGGCTAGCCTGCATCTTCTCGTTCATCTCGTCTAGACTTGAATTAAGCGATTGAATTTCTTTCTTGTCAGCAACTCTAGCCTGCTCTATACCTTTATTTATTTATTCTTTGATATTTTTCTCAGTATATTTTAGTTGATTTCACAACTGGGTTATCCTGTGGTTACTCTGTTCCAACCTTGCTCTCATATTGATAACAGTGAATAGATTTGTTGTTGCCAGCACTCCCATGGAGCCCGCCACATCTGTAGTGAAATATTCCTCTTCCATGTTTTTCCCATCCACCAACACCATGTGTTTCTTTTCCATACCACCTTCTCTCATAGACATCTCTTGTTTTAATACAGCCTCCCTCATTTTACTGAAGAAGTAATCAAAGGGAGGAATTTCTTCTTTGGAGATAGGGTCGAGGTCACTAGCATATATGACTCCTACCTAAGGGAACCCAAAAGTAGATTGTAAAGGGGTCAAGGAAGTGATTGGATTACCCAACTCTATGTATTTTGTTTCCCCTGTTGTATTGGGAGTATAAATATGAATAGCAGATGATGAAGGGGGGGTATATTAACTAGACTAGGGAGGTTTCTTAGACCCTTCTTCTACTTCTTCTCCTGGATTCTCTGTCTGTGGGACTTCTTTGTTTTCTAAAGATCATTAAACCTCCTGTGGGTTTTCCTCAATGTCTTCTTTATTCTATGCTTTATGTCCAAAGCCTAGGGGAATGTTTTCTTGTTCTGGAGGGGTGTTGTTGCTTTGCCCTTCAATACCTTGGGAAAACTGCTTCATCGATGTCTCTGGAAGGTTAGAAGATTGGTTTGCAAGTCGGATGATAATGTCTGTACCCTACCTACCACCTCTTTGTAGGTTTTGACCCCTTTGAAAATGTCATCACGAGGGTATTCCTCATGTTCAAATTCTTTCATGCCATAGTGGGCCACGTGGCTTCCCACTTTTTGATAAGGGTTGTGTTTCCTGTGTTCGAGATTCACCAACTTGACCTCTTCAAGAGCTGCAGCTTCAAATTTGGAATGACCCAGATTGAGTAGCAAAAACCTTCTAGTACGGGAAAGACTGGCCAAAATTTCTTTTGAGCTGTCTTTAGCTCTATCCCAATACTACCTGTTATTATCTGATAAGCTACCTCCCTGCATACCAGTCTGTCAAGGAGGAATTTCAGAAGTGCATGAGGAGGGATAGAACATTCAGAAACCCTGATATAGGAGAAATTCTCCTCAATAAACCAATCAACAACCTCTTTGAGGTTTCCTATGACCGACTCTGAAATACGGGGGGGTGCACAGCCATACATCATATGATGCATCGGTATCACCACGAAATGAAAAATTTCGTAAAAAAAATCTTTAGCATTTTCTTCCCACGACTTAGAATGATATTCTTGAATCGATTCAGGGAAAGTTGGGTTCCAACTCCAATTCATCAAAGGGAAAGGAGTTGTGAAACATATAGCATCCATGATGTATGTTGACATGTAAAAAGCTACTGGTTTGCCACTGGATCTCGCGGTTTGATACTCCATAACCTCCTTATCTGTGTTATCTAATAGGATTTTGTTCCAATTGAAGTTATAGCCTTTAGCTACTTCATGTAAAACGGGCACCCATTCTGTAGGGAAATGGGTGGGACTTTTCTTTCCGAAAATTCTAGATAAAATCATAGTCACATAAACCATGTACTCATTCAAAGAGGTTGTGGCATAAATGTTATGGGTATCGGCCCTGAATTTTGGTGGGTGTCTCCACCAGTCTTTGATTATGTTGGGGTATATTGGTCTACCTCTATGCATTTTTTCCTTTGAAATTCACTTACGAATTCTTTATTATAAATATGTTTAGAATTGGGAGACAATTTGTACATTACCTGTATATGCTCCGGTCTAAAAGAACCGACGATGACCCCTTGACTGTCCAAAATGTTTTTTATCTGCACACCTGTCCTCTCTAAAGCCCAACTGATCATATTGTTGTATGTCATGAGTCATGGGCGTGTAGCCACTTTGTGAAGTTTAGACTCTGTTATGTCCCAGAGTTTGTTTTCAGAATCATCAGGAAAATTCTTGATTTTGTAGTCCAGTGTTTTGAAAATTTGCCTCCAGGATTTGATGGAATCAATGGCATGCAGTTTAGTATCAGACACGAAATCTCCTTCTGGGTTGTAGCTTTCAACTGCTTCTTCACTTTTCTTAGGTGCCTTTCTAGGTGCCATAATGTTCGTGTTTAGGATGAATTCCCATCATAGAGAAAAATGTGTAAGCTTGCTGAATGCAATTCACTTCTGAATTCAAATGATAAGAATGAAATTCGAAAAACCAAACCTCTTTTAACCTTTAACTCTACTTACGACGGACGTATTGAGACAGGTGGTAAAAATTTAATGTCTTAATGGGGGATATATGCCCAAAGATACGCAGTTAAGTCAAAAATATCTCTATTCGTCCATTGCAAATATTACCATATATCGACGATTTCAAACTGGAGTTTCGAAAGGACTGCTTTCACCAAATCCTGAAATGTGAAACACAAAAAATATTTTTAATCCTTATTAATCCCATTTTAAACAAACTTAAATTCATTTTAAACTTTGTTAAAAAATTCATGATTTCGCATTTTGGAATTTCAAGGATCCTGTACCCATGAGGTATGTCATAAGAAAACCCCGAATCATGAAATCATGATGGGATTAGTTTAGATGTTGATTACTTGTATTAACGCTTTAATCAATTAATATTAGTAATTAACTTCTTTTTGGAAAATCAAGGACCGGGAGTTCAAGGGCTAACGCTTTGACAACACTTTGATACAAAGAAACCTGAATCGCGAAAGATTAATGAATTGTTGATCGTGTTTAAGAGTTTAATTAATCACAGTTAGAGGATACTTTGTGAAATGCACGTTGGGACTTATAGCACCTAATTTTTCCTTTTTTATTATTACTTGAATATAAATCCTTTTCAGGATTTTGGCACCGAGAGTCTGGATTTGTTAATTAGGAAAACATGCTTTGTGAAATGTCAAATCCTGAAATATGAAAAATCGAAAGACTTTTGACTATTTTTTAGGACTAAGGACGGCTCCATGACTAGAAAGAAGCAAAGCTTCAATTTTAAAGTGGTACAAAATTAAAATTTGTATCAACATTAGGCTCCATCTAGGGATCTCGTTTCCTTGTGGGACGAGAAAAACATGTAGACCAAGTGCCTTCATTGGGTAAATGGGGTCAATAATTCAACTTTGTGAAACAGACCATGAGGGAAATCGAGACAAGACTTTAGGATCTCTACATTTGATTTTGAAAATTCTTCCAAAATAAAACATCTGATTTTCTCGAGTTAGGTTCTCAATAGATTTCCTTTTATGAAACTGATCTCAGATCTGTATAAGATAATAAAAACCAAATTAACCATTCTACTAGGTTTCATATGATTCTGTTTGCATCAAGTTAAAGTAAACTTAAAGCTGTCAAATTAGGGGATCCTAGAAACCTATAATGTGAATCCAACTGAAAGAAGAAAAGTTATCAAAGCGTCTTGCAATTCATGTATAACAACCTTATCAGATATAAAGATATTGCTTCACTACCAGCAAGACTATTCAGTACCCCGGTGAAGTTATCAGACTTCCCATATTGAATTTCCTTTCACCACTTCATTTTTGTTTTAAGCATTTAAATGTTGAGATGAGGGCAATCAATATAATGAATTTCCTTTCTTCATCTCATTGGACTAGATGGGGGCAATCAATATAACAAATTTACTTTCACCATCTGTCTATGTACATTTTATTTTAATATGAAGTGGGGGAAATCAATAAGTATGTAATATACTTGGGAAGGTATATGCTTGAATTTGTTTAAGAACAGAGGCCTGTCAACTCACTGAAATAGCTTTGGGCCAATCTTCTCTCTTGCCTTCAAACATCATTGACTTCAGGGAAATTCTTGAGGGAAACTTCTTGTCATCCTTTTTGAATTTCCTTGAGCAAACTCAATCAATTTATTCATGTCAGGAAGGCTAATAAGGTTAGGATTAACCTAGACATACTTCTAGTTCAGCTAAAGTTAAAGAGCTATAAATTCAACCTATTCTTGTTTTTGAAGGTTTGTTTGAGAATTTTCAGAACCAAAGTGAGACCTTTCTTTTCTCAAAGAAATCATGATAAACATTCAAGGTTAGGTGAGAAGTGGGATTTACCGTGCTTAAGGGGAAAGTAAAGTTCTTCAGAAATATTACTGCACACATGACCGTTCTTAAAGATTTTCTTAGTTAGTTTTTTTTTTTTTTGGTAATTTCAGTGATAACATAAGCATCAATTGAAGTGATGATTTATTTATTCGTATCTCTTGGAGTAATTTAGCTTGAATTTTCAGAGCAGAATCTCATACCTTGGTAACTCCTAGTTTGTTGGCCAAAAGGCTGTTAATTTCTTACCGTTTTCATCGAAACACCATTAATATATTTATCTGTGTCTGTCACCTTTTTAGAATCTCTAGTATCTTGGTTGGTCAATGACTTTTCTACAAAACAAGTCAGCATGCTAATTGTCAGGAAATCTCATGAATTTTTATTTTTATTTTTAATGGAAAAACTTACCGAAGGAAATGAAACTATACAATAAGAGTGAAAACAAACCGGTATGTACAATGCGAGTTCAGAAATACATTACTGCATGAAGTGTTTGAGGTGTCGCCCATTTACAGGGGCATTGAGAATGTTTCCATCAAGATTTTCTAATAAAAAAACATTTTTTCCCTCAGAAACTGAAATCTTATATGGGACGGACCAGATTGGATCGAACTTGTCATGTTTACCAGTGTCTTATCTCCTGGCTTCCGATTTTAGGACCAGATCACTAGAGAGGAAATCTCTAACTTTAGATTTTTGATCGAATAAGGCCTTCATGTTATCTTGATATTTCTGTAACCTTTCATTCACTTCGGCCCAATTTCGTTGAACTTCAACCAGCTGGTTTATCCTCCTGGTAACGTCGTTGGGTTCTTCATTTGAATCTTGCCAAAGTTTCATCACGAATAGAGAAAGATTTATTGGTAAAATGACGTCGATGCCATATACCATCTGAAAAGGGGAAATCCCAATTGATCTTTTGGTACTTATCATGTTAGCCCATAGAGCATATTTTAAATGGATATGCCATGCTTTCTTATTTTTAGTCAAAACCTTATTTATCACAGTAATCAGACTTTTATTAAACAATTCAGCTAGACCATTACCCTATGGATAGTAAGTTGTTGAGTGTCCTAATATGATGTTGTATTTTTGGCAGAAGCTTACCATGGCCATTGACTTAAATGCTTGGGCATTATCAGTGACTATCTTTCGGGGATAGCCAAACCCAGATAAAATATTTTCTTCTAGAAAATTGATTACTACTGAGTTGGTTGCATTTCTTGTGGGAATGGCTTCCACCCATTTAGTGAAATAGTCTGTAGCAGTTAGAATCCACTTGTGTTGTGCGCTGGAATGTGGGTGAATTTCTCCAATGAAATCAAGACCCCATTGTTGAATTGGAGCTTTGGTTTTAACCAGAACTAAAGGTAAAGATGAGAATTTTTGTTTTCCTCTAAACAACTAACAAGGAGTACAAGTTTGGACTTTAGTGTTCACATTGGTGAATAATTTGGGCCAGTAATACCTGACTCTTAAGATTTTGTAAGTCGTTTCCCTCCAAGCATGGTGCCCACTGCACACTCCCTCGTGGAATTCACCTATAACCGTTTCTATTTCGGTCTTGACTAAGCAGCTCAGTAGGAAACCCAAGGGGTATTTCCAATACAATTTACCATCTATGATACAATATTTTACAGCATGTAACTTCAGTGTCCTAGTTTTAGATGGGGTTAACTCACTAGGACATCGAAGGGTCAATAGGTAAGAAATGTATCACGGTACCAGACTGAAGTAGATAACTTGTCTTGAATCTCAGTTGTGGGTGCAGCGACATAAAGCTCATCTATTTCTAGAAATCCCTCATTTTCTTGTAGTTGATTTATCCCAAGTGATTTTAGATTTGATTCGGCTAGCAATTTGGCCAAACCTTGACCTTTGATAATTTTAGTCGGTTTGACTTCCAGGTCGAACTCCTGGATTTTAGTCAACCACCTACCTCTTCTTCCGTCATTGTCTGGCTGCACCAATATATCTTTAACAGAACTTGACGACACATAGGAAATTATCTTTGAGTGTAATACGTAAGTTCTGAAAACCTTGAGAGTTGTTACCATTGCATAAGCTTGTTTTTCCAAAATGTCATATTTCAGCTCAACGTCCCTGAGAATTCTGCTAAAAAACACAATAGGCCGCTCAAAACCTTCATCATTTTTCTGTAACAATACAGCTGCGATTGTATGTTCAGAGGAAAAAGAGAAAATCAAAAGCTCTTTTGTGTAATCTGGGCTTTCCAAGAATGGAGCTTTGCTTATTACTTTCTTGATTCGTTAAAACGATGCTTTGGCTTCATTTGTCCATTTCACCTTGTTGTTCTTTTTAAGCATATCTGTAATCAATTTAACAATTTCGGCAAAGTTAGGGATGAATCTTCTCAAGAACTTTATTTTTCCTAAAAAAGACTGAATTTCTTTTACATTTCTAGGAATATTTATGGTATCTATCTCCTTGACCCTTTTGGGATCGATTTTGATTCCAACTCTTGACACGATATGACCCAAGATTTTACCTTCTTGCATTGTGAAATGGGATTTCTTGGGATTAAGTGATAAACTGAATTTGCGACATTTCTAGAAAGTTTGTTTGAGGTGTGTTAGATGTTCTGCATCAGATATAGAGAAAACAGTCGGTTCATCTAGATAGATAACGAAAAACTTATCTCTTTCACCCATGAAAGTGATATCCATGGCTCGTTGGAAAGTTGCCCTTGCATTCATTAAACAAAAAGGATTTTTTTCATAAAAGTACCCCAAGGGGTAGTGAACGCAGTTTTTTCTTTGTCATCTTGGTGTACAACAATTTTATTGTAACCTGAAAACCCATCAATCATGGACATTATGTTAGCTCCAACTACTTTTTCTAAAACATGGTCCATCTTAGGAAATGGATAATTGTCTTTAAGTGATGATCAATTCAGGTTTCTAAAATATACACACAGTCTGATCTCACCATTTTTCTTTCTCACTGGGACTAAATTGGCTACCCACTCAGAGTATCTCAGTGGGACAATGATTTTAGCATCCAGGAATTTTTTGACTTCTTTTTCTATTATCGGTAGTAGGATAGGGTTAATATGTCTGAGTTTTTTCTTGAAAGTTTTTACACCTGGTTTCAGAGGAATTTTATGTTCCATTATAGTAGTGTCATAATTTCTCAATTCATCATAAGACCAAGAGACAACGTATTTATATTGTCTAAGAAACTCAGCATACTTACTGTTGATTTCCGAAGACAAATATTTGGATAATTTCACCAACCTGGGATTTTTTTTGGTACCTATATCGCAATCCTCGACCTCCTCTGGATGAGTCTGTAAGGTAGACTTCAAAGGGATGTCATCAGGGTTGAATAACCTTTCAAAGGGGATTATACCCTTATGTATCTGATTATTTTTTAAAACCAACATCCGATGGTTAGGGATTTTATCTTGGAACTTTTGGGGTTCTTTGCCTTCATACTGTTGGACATAATTGTCATTGATGTCAACAGGAGAAGTAAATAACCAGAAGTCTAAAGCTCAAGAAGAAGAACGAACTATTGATCATGATAGGATCATCAATCCGATGATGTTCAGAAAGGCTAGCGCATGAAGAAATCTCTGAAGGAAGAACAAAGTGTGGAAGATGTCATCAGGGTCAGTGGAAGGATTGCACAGTTAATCAAATAACATAAATGGTGAGAATACTCAACAACCGTCCGATCACTGTGAAATGAACAGATGTCGTTCGATTAGAAGTTGATTGTGTGCTTAAGGGTCATGGGAGGATTGTGACCATCGAAAAAGGATGAGAGTTTGACTATCCATATACCCGTCAACCGTGGGATCAAAACCAAGTTCTTGTTGAGCAGTCGAATCATTTTCAAGTAGAAGGAATGTTGCATGATTGGTCAAATGACCATATAAAGTCATGACTATTGGATGTGCAAGCGCATGAATCAATAGTCATTAGACCCAGGTAAGGTGCACCCACCATAATACGTTGACGAGAAGTGAGAGTGGTTTTAGGGGGACCCACACAACCACCCCATTCCAGACCCCCCCTTTCATTAAAGTCAGAATGGCAAGGGGGGACAGAATCCAACCTTAACCATTGATCTAAGCTCCTTGATCTTCGTCGTCTAATACTTGCATGTCCAATTCTGGACCCCTCCCTTCATTAAATGCAGTATGGCAAGGGGGGTCTGGAATAGAATATCAACTGCAGAATTAGACAAAAAACTATTAACCGTATGAATCTGCAAGGAGGATATGCATAGGAGTCAGCTAATAGTCCAAAACAAAGAAATGATATGAGTCATTAATCTAGAGGACACATGGAAAGTGCATGGCATCTCGTTGACTTGTGAGTTGGAGAAGTCAAATGCAAGAACGTAGGAACTCACGATATGCTAGGTTGCAATAGAATCTGGTCCATTGGATCATAGAGGATCAAGGAATACCCCTAAGCATCGATCAAATATACATTGAGATATATACATCGATAGACCATGACAGCATGCCATGTCAGGATGCGTGTATCCACGTTAGCAAGATCCACATAATTAAGGACACGTGGCATACTCAAACACCGACAACTATCAAGTTAATATGGCATTTCAGGCACATGAAAACCACGGATTTGAATGACACGTGGTAGGTACTCAGCACGTGTCAAGTCTTCTTGTGACGTTAGCAAGCATACGTCACATCGAGAGTTTTCATCTCAGGATTTTTTGCATCATAAGAAAAATACTATAAAAATCACAAAGCACTGAATGTCGAAACTCTGAAAGGGACACGTGTCAAGCATTCTATGTTTTTGATAGTTTTGGAGAGTGGGAGGTTGTAAAGACTCAAAGGAATAAACACCAAAATCCTATCAGCCATCCATCTCATCAGGAGATTGAATCATGACCTTTGTTTTGGTAAATCTCTCAAGCACTTGTTCAAGCTTAGGATTCGTTCACCGCCATTGGTCATATTCTATAACAATATTAAAAATTATAACATGTCGCTATAATTGGTAAATCCCATGGTTATGTAACGCACGGTCATATGTGATGGTTTCAAAGAAGCGCCTTCACGAAATATAGTCTCTGTAAATATAACAGAGATTAGGCATAGAGTATAAATGATTAAATTGATCCATGACTGTGATCAATTTATGACAAAAATAAACCGATACAAAGTCATGATTAACAGAGAATAAATCATGAAAATATGAATAAAGAATAAAAAGAAAATGATATTTATTAAAGTTTATATTATTATTTTAAATGAAAAGGTACAATGGTTCAAATAAAGGGACATGTTTTAAATTTCACACTAGTTTGAAGATTATATAAACAAGAAAAAGTGGTGAGAAGAAAGTGTCTTTGCATTTCAAGTCAGAAGATCAATAGCTGAAGCAAAGTCTAGAAATAAATACAAATACCTATGTATTAAGGGTGGTTGGGTGGTGCAAGGGCAGGTTGGTGCCTGTAGAGGGAGTTGGTGCTTCCTTGTCAGTTGTAGTTGACTAAACAAGGGGGTCGTAGCCTCCTACCAATTCGTGGTGGTAAAGCAGGGTGTGGGTGCATCCTGATCAATTGGTGTTGATCAAAGAGGAAGTACATATTCCTTCTATGTAACATGTAAAACAAATTTTGCAGTTAATAGAAAATAATTTGGGGTTTTCCCATTTGGGTTCCACGATAAAATACTGTGTCAAAATTCTGTTTGCATTAATAATTGAAAAATTGATATAATTGTTGTGTCACTGATTCACCCCCCCGCCCCCTCTCAGTGATAGGATCTGATTCTACAATTGGTATCAGAGGGGGTTCCTTCAGCATAGTCTAACAAACTTGAAGGAAAATATTAAATATGGGTCAACAAGAAGGGATGTCTAACAACAAAGCACCATTGTTCAATGGAGAAGGCTATGCTCTATGGAAAATAAGAATGAAAAACTTCCTGTAAGCACTCGGTTTTGATATTTGGCAATCTGTTATAGACGGTTATATTGCACCGACTACTCCACCCAAAGAATCTGGAGGAAATAAAATATGTGATGATAACTAAAGAGCAGTTAATGGAATTATAGCTGGGTTGACTAATTCTATATGTGTGAAAGTTATGCATTGAAAATT
Source organism: Picea sitchensis (assembly GCA_010110895.2). Classification (NCBI taxonomy): domain Eukaryota; kingdom Viridiplantae; phylum Streptophyta; class Pinopsida; order Pinales; family Pinaceae; genus Picea; species Picea sitchensis. The sequence continues at coordinate 25,016 of SNQJ01S0001261.1, forward strand.
GGCCAAAGAAATCTGGGAAAAATTGGAAGTTGTATATGAAGGAGATGACAAAGTCAAAGAAGCTAAACTAAAGAAGAAGAAAATATCATTGAGTACTTTCATAGGGTAGATGAAGTGGTCAAATCAATTAGAGCAGCAGGAGAAGAAGTTACAAATAAACCTATTGTGCAAAAAATACTAAGGTATATAATGCAAAGATTTCTTCAATAGAAGATAGATCCGATCTAAAAACACTCACATTTGATCAGCTCCATGGAATTTTTACAGCATATGAAATGAGAACAGGGCATGATAAATCAAAAAAATATGAAACAACCTTCAAAGCATCCAAGACAAAGACAAATCAGAAGCAAAATCCTCAATCTAATAATCATGAAGAATCTGATTTGGAAGAAGCCAATTTCATTAGAAAACTTCAGAAAGGTTCAGGGAAGTACAAAGGCAAGCTTCCGTTCAAATGCTTTAACTATGGAAAAATTGGTCATTTTTCATCCAAGTGTCCTTACCCCAAGGAGGACCCTGAAGATCAAGAAAACAAAAATATTCAATATAATAAAAAGGAAAAACCCAACTTTAAGAAAAAGTTTTACAGAGGGAAAAATATTTTTTATTCAAAAGAGGAAAACAACAGGTCTTCTGAGTCCAGTGATAACAATGAATCTAACAATGATGAAGTCATTTTTGTAGGTATTGAAGAGTCTAATGAAACAGAAAAAATCAAATATGAAGAAGAGCTAGAAGATGAAGCAGAAGTCAATATGGAGGAAGAACTTCTCAGTGCTCAGAATGAATTAAGAAAATACAAAACCAGATATAGACACATGAAAGGTTTTGTAGTTGAACAAAAAGAAAAATATGAAAAAAAGGAAAAAGAAATGGAGAAACTCATGAGAAACTTGAGAAAACAAATCTTAGAAGAAAATAAGATCGAAGAAAATCTAGAAAAGTCTCTTAAGGAAAAATAAATAACTTGTGAAAGAATGGAGGCAGAAATAGTTCATCTGGAAAAGGAACTGGATGAAAAAATCATTCAAACAAAATTTGAAAATAGATTTAAAATATTAGATAAGATTATTACATCTCAAAGGAATCCTGAAAATAAAAATGGAATAGGTTATTCTCAAAAGGAAAGCCATGTTAACTCAAAATCTTATGCAAATTCTCTTCGAAGTACATTCAAGAAGAAGAATAAAGAGAAGACAAGTAATGACAAGAGCTCCAAAACATTACCTCCACTCATCAGGAAAGAAGGCAAGACATACCAAAGAAGCTTTATCAAAACAGGTATCCTCTCATTTTTCTTGGTTACTGCTATGCTTGCTCAAATTTTGGACACAAAGCTATAAACTGTAGAGCATATAAAAAGAAGAATATGAAGGTTAAGAACTACATCCATAAAGATAAACAAGTAGAAAAACTAGTTAGAGGCAGAAACTATAACCCCTTTACACCCTTACAAGAAGGGGACTTACAATGCTTCAGATGCCACAACCATGGGCATAAAGCCATTAATTTCATACTAATGGAAGCCTCAGAATAGTCCAAGTTAATTAGAGAGCAGAAGAAACTTTGGAGAGTAAAAAAATCAAAGAGGGATTGCCTTATTGCCCTGAAAAATCAAGATGAAAAGGATCTTTGGTATGTTGACAATTGATGCTTGAAACATATGACAGGTAACAAGAACAAGTTTTTAGACTTACAGAAACAAACAGGTAAAGTTACATTTGGTGATAATGCTTCAAGTAACATACTTGGGAAAGGCACTGTGAGCCTGGGAAAAGACAAAGCTATAAATGTACTAATTGTCGATAAATTGAAGCCTAGTTTATTAAGTGTCAGTCAAACCTATGATGAGGGACACTTTTGTATCTTTGACTCTCAAAAGTGTGAGATTAGGAGAGAAGACACAAGAAAATTAGTTGGCACTGCTCCTAGAACTCCCGAAAATGTATACATACTAAATACTAAATTAAAAGAAGAGTGTCATATAAATTCAATAGATGAAATTTGGCTATGGCATAGAAGGTTGGGGCATATTAAATTTGACAATCTTGTGAAAGTCAACAACCTTTGTGCAGTAAGAAACTTGCCAAAAATCATAAAACCTTCAAATGCTATGTGTAGACACTGTCAACTAGGGAAACAAACTAGAATAAGGTTCAAGGCAAAAGAATACACAACCTCGAAACCATTA
>SNQJ01S0001261.1:29002-49015 GCA_010110895.2 Picea sitchensis
ATAAAACCTTCAAATGCTATGTGTAGACACTGTCAACTAGGGAAACAAACTAGAATAAGGTTCAAGGCAAAAGAATACACAACCTCGAAACCATTAGAACTTGTTCACACCGACCTATGTTGACCTACTAGAACCAAGAGCTTTCAAGGAGAGTCTTACTTTATGTTATTCATTGATGACTTTACTAGAATGAGTTGGATATGTTTTCTCAAAGAAAAATCAGAAGCACTTAATAAATTCAAATCTTTTAAAACCCTTGTTGAAAATGAAAAAGAGACAAAAATAAAATATCTTAGATTTGACAATGGTAGTGAATTTACCTCAAGAGAGTTTGATGGCTTCTATGAAACTCAAGGATTAAAAGGAAAATTCTATGTTGCTAGAATGCCCCAGCAAAATGGGATTGATGAAAGAAAGAATAGAACAGTTCAAGAGGTTGCAAGGACCATGCTAAATGAAGCAAAATTATCAGATGGATATTGGAGGGAAGTTGTAAGCACAACAATATACATATTGAAAAGAGGTCATCTTAGGATTAATAGTGATAAAACCCGTTATGAATTATGGTTTGGAAGAGCTCCATCAGTGAAATACTTCAAAGTATTTGGAAGTAAATGCTACATCAAAAGACTAGATGAAGTCTACATTGAGCAACCGGAAGGATTTCAATTAACCAACAAAGGGGACTATGTTTGCAAATTGAAGAAGGCACTCTATGGATTAAAACAATCACCCATAGCATGGTATGCAAGGTTAGATTCTTATTTACAAAAACAAGGCCTCAAAAGGGGATCAACAGACAACAATATTTATTGCAAAATTGATGGTAATAACTTGATCATTGTGGAAGTGTATGTTGACGATATCATTTTTGGTAGTAATGAAATAAAAATGATTGAAGAATTTGCTAAAAGGATGCAACAAGAATTTGAAATGTCCATGCTTGGCGAACTAAATTTCTTCCTTGAATTACAAATAATACAGTCCAAAAGAGGATTTTTTATCCATCAGTCTAAATATGTTAAGGATATGCTTAAGAGAGTCCATTTAGAGGATTGCAAACCTATTAGTACACCTATGACAGTTGGATGCAAACTAAGCAAGGATGATGAGTCCAAAACTGTAGATACAAAATATTACAGATCAATGATTGGTAGTTTTCTCTATGTAACAACTTCTAGACCTAATGTCAAGCAAGTTGTTGGGATGGTGGCTAGATTCCAAGCGGAACCAAAGGAGAGTCATGTTCAAGTTGTAAAAAGAATCTTTAGATATTTAAAGGGAACCATAGATCTGGGTTTGTGGTACCCCAACAAGGAATCATTCACATTAAAATCATATTCAGATGATGATTGGGCAGGAAGTACAGATGACAGAAAAAGTACGAGTGGCGAAGCATTCTTTTTGGGAGAATCACTAGTTGTTGGATAAGCAAGAAACAGTCTTCAATTTCTCTATCAAGCACTAAAGTTGAGTATATTGCAGCAACATAATGTTGCACAAAAGTGGAATGGATGAAACAAACTTTACAAGATATCAAAATAACATTTGAAGAACCCACCATTATCCACTGTGATAATAAAAGCACGATCAGGCTGAAAATAAGAACCTTAAATTGGAATATGTTCCAACACAAGAACAGGTGGCATATATTTTTACAAAACCCTTAAACATAGATGTATTTGAACATCTCAGGAAAAAACTGGGAGTAATTCTTCCTCCTAATTAAAATCTCTCAAACATCTAATGCATAAGTGGGCACCTATCTAGGGGGAGATAGCAATCAATGTTAGAAAAAGTTACTCAGTTATGACATGCAAAGTGTGATTGCAAGAGAAAATGCTAGGTGTCAAAAAAATATATATACATACATATCATAAGAAAATAAAAAACCCTTTGCCATTGATGCCAAAGGGGGAGAGTAACTTCAAAGGACAGAAGCATCACCACAAGGGGAGATTGTGTATGAAGTTTGGTTGTTTCCCTCAATGAAAAAGGAGGATATTGTTGGACATAATTGTCATTGATGTCAACAGGAGAAGTAAATAACCAGAATTCCAAAGCTCAGGAAGAAGAACGAACTATTGATCACGATAGGATCAACAATTCGATGATGTTTAGAAAGGCTAGCGCATGAAGAAAGCTCTGAAGGAAGAACAGAGTGTAGAAGATGTCATCGAGATCAGTGGAAGGATTTCACAGTTAATCACATAACAGAAATGGTGAGAAGACTCAGCAACCATCCGATCACTGTGAAATGAACAGCTGTCGTTCGATCAGAAGTTGACAGTGGGCTTAAGGGTCACGGGAGGATCGTGACCATCGAAAAGGATGAGAGTTTGACTATCCATATACCCATCAACCATGGGATCAAACCCAAGTTCTTATTGAGAAGTCGAATCATTTTCAAGTAGAAAGAACATTGGATGATTGGTCAAATGACCATATAAAGTCATGACCGTCGGAGGCACAAGCGCATGAATCAACAGCCATTAGACCCAGGTAAGGTGCACCCACCTTAATATGTCGGTGAGAAGTGAGAGTGGTTTTAGGGGGACCCACGTGAAACCACCCCATTCCGGACCCCCCCCACCTTTCATTAAAGTTAGAATGGAAAGGGGGGTCTGGAATCCAACCTTAACCGTTGATCTAAGCTCCTTGATCTCCATCGTCCAAGACTTGCGCGTCCAATTCCAGACACTCCGCCCCCCCTTCAATAAAGGCAATATGGCAAGGGGGGTCTGGAATCGAATCTCAACCGTAGAATTAGACACGAAAATCTTAACCGTCCAAATTTGCAAGGAGGATATGCCTAGGAGTCAGCTAACAGTCCAAAACAAAGAAATGATCTGAGCCATTGATCCAAAGGAAACATGGCAAGCACATGTCATCTCGTTGACTTGTGAGTTGGAGAAGTCAAATGCAAGAATGTAGGAACTCACGATATGCTAGGTTGTGATAGAATTTGGGTCATCGGATCACAGAGGATCAAGGAAGACCCCTAAGCATCGATCAAATATACATCGAGAGATATACGTCGACAAACCACGACAGCAGGCCACGTCAGGATGTGTGCATCCATGTCAGCAAGATCCACATAAGTAAGGACATGTGGCATACTCAGACACTAACAACCATCAAGTTAATATGGCATTTCAGGCACATGAAAACCATGGATTTGAATGATACGTGGTAGGTACTCAACACGTGTCAAGTCTTCTTGTGACGTTAGCAAGTATATGTCACGTCGGGATTTTTCATCTTGGGATTTTTTGCATCATAAGAAAAATACTCTAAAAAGAACAAAGTCTCGAACATCGAAACTCTGAAAGGGACACGCATCAAGCGTTCTATGTTTTCGACAATTTTGGAGAGTTAGAGGTTATGAAGACTCGAAGGAATAAACACTGAAATCCCATCAGCTGTCCATATCATCAGGATATTGAATCACGACCGTTGTTTTGGTAAAGTGCTCAATAACTTGTTCAAGCTTAGCATTCAGTAACATCGTTGGTCATATGCTATAAGAATATTAAAAATTATAAAATGTCGCTATAATTGGTAAAGACCGTGGTTATGTAATGCACAGTCATATCTGATGGTTTGAAGGAAGTGCCTTCATGAATTCTGGTCTCTGTAAATACAACAGAGATTAGGCATCGAGTATAAATGATTAAATTGATCCATGACTGTGATCAATTTATGAAAAGAATAAACTGATACAAAGTCATGATTAAAAGATAATAAATCATGAAAATATGAATGAAGAATAAAAAGAAAAATGATATTAATTAAAGTTTAGATTATCATTTTAAATGAAAAGGTACAATGGTTCAAATAAAGGGACATGTTTTAAATTTCACACTAGTTTGAAGATTATATAAACACGAAAAAGTGGTGAGAAGAAGTGTCTCTGCATTTCAAGTTAGAAGATCAATAGTTGAAGCAGATTCCAGGAAGAAATACAAATACCTATGTATTAAGGGTGGTTGGGTGGTGCAAGGACAGGTTGGTTCCTGCAAAGGGAGTTGGTGCTTCCTTGTCAGTTGTAGCTAACTAAACAAGGGAGTCGTAGCCTCCTACCAGTTGGTGCTGGTAAAACAGGGTGTGGGTGCATCCTTATCAGTTGGTGTTGATCAAAGATGAAGTACATCTTCCTTCTATGTAACATGTAAAACAAATTTTGCAGTTAATAGAAAATAATTTGTGTTTTTCCCATTTGGGTTCCACGATAAAACATTGTGTCAAAATTTTGTTTTCATTAATAAATGAAAAATTGATATAATTGTTGTGTCACTGATTCACCCCCCTCCCTCTTAGCAACAGGATCTAATTCTACACCTGCATGATCCAAATGGGATCATTCTGGTTTTCTTGGTCGGCATGCATTTTAGCAAAGTCATCTACTCTCTCTAAAAATTTCTGGAGTTTTTCATCATCTTCAAAAACCTGCCAATGTTGTATGTTATTAGGAATGGAAGGCCTATGTCTCATTAATATATGGTATTTTAATTTGAAAGTAGTGGGAGGTGTGAATGTTGAAGCTACTTTGGCTAACACATCATCCTGTTGATTTTCTGCTCTTGGAATATAATTAACATTAACAGAGGAGAAAAAGTTTTCAATCAGAACCGAAACACAGTTCCTATAAGATATTAACCTAGGATGTTTGTCCTGGTATTGACAATTTACCTATTTCACGATTAGCTCTACATCACCAAAGACTTCCAAGTTTTTAATTTTCATTCTCCTGGCATCTTCCAATCCTAATACTAGGGCTTCATACTCGCATACATTTTTAGTGTGGTCGGTATTCCACTGTAATATATAAGAGAAAGGGATAACGGATTTGTCATCAGAGGCCATAAAAAACACCCCAGCTATGGCCCCAAAATAAGACGAGGCACCATCAAAAAACATCTTCCAAACATCAGTGCTATATACATCCTGTTTTACATTCTCTTTTTCTTTTTTATTTTCTGTACAACTTTCTTCTATACATATATTGATATCATCATCGATAGATAATATACAATTTCCTAAATCTTGGTCAACAATATAAATAGGTTAGTTGTTTTGGTTATGTGGATCACTTACTGTTAATGCTAACTTGGTTTCTCTGTACAAACATGTGAACTGTCCTCCAAAGACTGGGATCGTTGCATACGTCATGTCGCATTGGAGGGATCCACTATGTTTAGTGCCCCAAGACTTGGATAAGAGCATACCGTACTTCGGGGGTATATCAGCGACAACCACATCCATTAAAATGCCTTTCGTGGGTATCTGTGCAAGATTTACGACGAAATTCTTTATCATGCCTATACACTTAACCTTTCTTGAATCAAAAGAATATAAATATCCATAAGGTCTGGTAATTTCAAGACCGAGTCTCTCCATAATGGCTTTAGGAATTACATTGTGAGAGGCTCCAAAATCTAACATGCAATTATCAAGTAGGTGATCATGCACAGTCAGAGTGATATAGAAAGGGGCGACGGTGTTTATAGCACTATCGAAATGTGGGCCGAAAATTATGTTAGGCTTGTCATCTTCTAAATTTATAACATCATCCTGACTTTCGTTTTCTGAAAAACTGATTAATTTGGCGATTTGTTTCCTGTAAATTGGATTTTTTGCCAGTTCGACAAGAGGTATAAAGATTTTGATTTTATTTATTTCATTTTCTAGATTAAAACATCCTATTGTTTTGTTGATCTCTATGGTTTGGGTTTCTAACCCCTTCTTTTCAGTTTTCCTTTTTTGTGAGGTTTTAGTTTCAATTACAGGGACTTCTGTTTTTCGCACGTTTGCGGCTGATGTTTCTAATAACTTTGTCCTGGTGAGCTGTGTGTTATCTGTCTTAGTTCTTATAGTCTATTTTTTAGTGCTTTTTGAAACTGACTCATCTGTTTCACCCCTCGGCAAAATCATTTTCATTGGGGGAGTTATGAGGTTCTTGTTTCTAGGCCTTAGATTGTACTTTTGATGGAGTTCGACCATTATATCGTCTGCAATTCCCTGATAGGTTGAATTTTCAATAATACCGTCGTTTTTGTTTTTTGTGGATCTATCTTTTGTAATTGCAAATCTTTCATAATCTTTCTTTGTTAAAAAAGGTTGTAGGCAGTCATCACCAAGATTATTGATGTCTTCTTCTAGTTCCTCAAAATCGTCCACATCTTCTCCTCCAATAATTTTTTCTCTTTTAAAGGGGGTTTGGATTTTTTGATCCTCATTCTTAATCTGTCTTGGTGGATTTTGAGGGTTAGGATTCCTTCTGAAATCCTTTCTGGGAAAATGATCATTTTTCACTTGATCTAGTTCCATCCTTGAGATCTTATTTGAGAGCTCTTTGATTATTCTTTCCATGTCATCTATTTTGTCTTCCGAAGATCATCCTAATCCGGATGGTCCCCCTTGATCTTTACATCTTCTGGTCTCTTTGTTTCTAGTTTCAAATTTGTTTTTCAACTTTCCCGATGCCATCATGTTTGAATCAATCTCTAAGGCATCATCTTGCATCTTGGTGAGGTCTATCGATCTCCTCTCCCTCAATAATAGGGAAAAATCAAGGTTGAAAGCCCCAGTGAAGGTTACTTTCACTGCAGGTTGGGAGAGTTTGACCTCGGCTGGGATCTTATTATACAATTTATTGAACCTTTGAGTGAACACAAGGACTGATTCAGAGTGTTTCTTTCTTAGAGATCCAAATTCAGTTAGATAATAGAGATGGTCTTTCCTTTCCCCCCACTGTCTAATAAAAGCATTTTCAAGTTCCTCATAAGATGGTATAGATGCTACTGCTAGGCCTCGGAACCAGGTTCTTACCTGTCCTTCAAAATTTTGTACCAAGAGTCTTGAATAGACATCTTCATGTTCACGTCCAAGGGTATCGGCAAATTGGTCAAAGAAATTGATGTGTTCAGTTGCAGTCAAATCACCCTCTCCTGTGAATTTTGGAAGATTCTTCATGTAGTTTCCAGGTAAGTCATGCAGGGGGACTGGAAGGACCAAAGGGGCATATCTAGCAGCCACCTTTGCAAAGATTCTAGGGGGTGGTACTTGGCCGCCTGCTCCTCCTCCTCCAACCCCACCTCCAGCAACACCTCCTCTGACCACATCCATTGATTATTTAGAGGTTGTTGCTTGGAAATTATGAGGAAGGGTTTCAAGAAATTGGTTATCGAGAGACAGGAAACTTGAGGAAGGAAAACTAGGGAAAAGTGGACTAGTTTCTTCGGACTCACAGGGTGAATATAAAGGAGAATTAACCCGAGTTGTGTCGAGAAAAATAAGATGATTGTAGGAGTTCTGAGAGATAGGAAAATGAACTTCGCGAATTGAAGAAGTGTCAATAGAAGAGGGAAGTGACATGGATCTTTTACCTCTGTTGGTGAAAGAAACGGTTGGGAAAATCTCAGTTTTAAAATCAAGCGAGACCAAACCAAGCTCAAAGGTTGTAATCGTATTGGTAGGTGATTCCCCGTAATACGGTGGGGTATTTGATCCTTTAAAAAGATATCTAGTGTTTGACTCTGTAATTTTAGGTTGATAAAACCTATTTTCTGATGATACAGTTTGTTTAAGATATCTTCTTGATTTTCAATTTTTTTTTGGATCTGGAACAGGCGAAGTATGTTTGTCGTCTAGGTTTCTTCTGGTATTATTTCGATTAAAAGCCATTTTAATTATCATGGAGTCACCAAGTGAAAGATAAAGGTAGCCTTATAAGGTTTTCGATCTTTGTTCACTATCAAAGATAAAAAGTGTCAATCTCGTTCTTCCTAGGGAAAATCTTCATTTCTTCGTTCCCTGGCAACAGTGCCAAAAATATGTTGTTCTTGAGTTTTTACTTTAAGGATCTAAAGTACACCGTAAAGGCATCAGAAAATATAGAGAAGGCTAAGGATAAAAAGGTAGGTTATATAAAAAGGGATATTGTTGATTCCTTAACAATCTTTGTCTAGCTTCCTAGTTTTCCTGGATGCTAATGTCTCTTTCAATAACTTCCCATGAACGTTCTAACTTGAACCGGTTACTTGCTGTCTGTAGGATGGTATTAAATAAATTCAAAGCAATGATCGTTTGATCTGATAGTCCAGGTTTGATATTAGGCTGTCTTGTAACTGGAACACTCATGGGTGAAAAGGATTGAAAGGATAAATTCTTTTGTTTTCTTTTAAGGGTTCGCTATTTCTGCTTCAAAACGTGTAAGAAGAACTCCAAAAAACCTTGAATTAAGAGTATGACGAAACTAAAGGTCGTTTATGGTATCTGAGTTAAATTTTGAAAAGAGAATATGCATGAAGTGAAAAGAAAACATAAAGTTGTTGAACAGGGTGAGGCATCAATTAAAGAGGAATATCACTTTGTTGACATGAGAAGAAAATAATTAGGAAAAAACTCTTAATGAAGCATATGATATTGAAATATAAAACATTTGCAGGTCTTGTATCTATTGATAGCCAATACAGAGGAAAGGTTGTAAATGATTAAACTGCAATAATAATTAATTACAATAGTAGAGGTTGTACTAAATTGTAGTTAAGCATTCATTAAAAAGATATATGAAAAATATGAAACAACAGAGAAACACATAACTCAAACTTGACCAGATCTGGAATCTTCAACCTGTATTCGTATTAATTCAAAAATATCTTCAAATTCTTCTATACAATGCACCCAGAAAAATCCCTATATCAGTATCCTGAAATTATATTTATACTAGATCCATGATGATTGTTGGTTTGTGATATCCTAACTCCTAGGGGAAAACAGTTACAAGAATTGCAAACCCCAACCATTTGCATGATCATTATTTATTTTCCCATCATCTCGATAATATAAGTTTTCAAAATGATACTTCATTGTTTTATTGAAGTATCTCCTTCGTTTGACCTGATACATTCAATACATTTTTCAAGAAAATGTACAAAATTTTTGGGAGGCTTTGGAAGATCCTTTGCTTCAAATAGATAGAATTTTCTTTGAGTTTCTAGAAGCCGATATTCAATCCCCTTACCAGTAAACTTAATTGATTACAATTTTAAGTTTGGCTTAACTAGCCAACTTTCTATTAGGGTAGCATCCATTTCCTTCAACTGTGAAATTTCCATTTGAAATTTGTTCAAACCCTCTTTGAAATTCAACTGGTGTCTTACAATGTTTATCTGTCCTAATTGGCCAGTGCAATTGTCTCTTCAAATGCCTTATAACTTCTTGTCCAATAAACAAAGATTCTTTCACAATCATCTTTGATTTCTTTTACTATTTTCTTATGTTTTTCTATGTTGTTTTCCCATACCTTGAGCATGATATCGCCTCTAATCTACTATGTGATAGAAAGCTTTGGAATTTTCTATACTTCTTCATTTTCAGAACATACAACTACCTTTTGGAAAGTGTTCTTTTCTTCTTTAGCTTCTTTTTCTTTAAAAATAATATTATCAAGAGCATTTCTTGGTTCCTAAAAATAATTCTGAATAATCTCTACTTGGGAGATCACTTTCTATTGCTCAGCTTCTACCTTCGCATGTATTTCTAGTGATTGGTTGTGAAAAAAGTTCAGGTCTATAACCTATCCTTTTATTGAATTCAATTTAGCATGTAGTTGTCTTACCAATTCTTCTTGCCAAATAACTTGTATTTAGCTAGCTTGAATCTTCTCGTTCATCTCATCTAGACTTGACTTAAGCGATTGAATTTCTTGCTTTTCAGCAGCTCTGGCCTGCTATAGACCTTTATTTATTTCTTCTTTCATATTTTTCTCAGTATCTCTTAGTTGATTTTGCAACTAGGTTATCCTGTGGTTAGAGTTTTCCAACCTTGCTCTCATATTGCTAACAATGAATATATTTGTTGTTGCCAAGGCTCCCATGGAGCCCGCCACCTATGTAGCGGAATCTCCCTCTTCCATGTTTTTCCCATCCACCAACATCATGTGTTTCTTTTCTATACCACCTTTTCTCATATACATCTCCTATTTTAATACAACCTTCCTCTTTTTATTGAAGAAGTAATCAGAGGGAGGAATTTCTTCTCTGGAGATAGGGTCAAGGTCACTAGCATATATGACTCCTACCTGAGGGAACCCAAAAGTAGATTGTAAAGGGGTCAAGGAAGTGATGGGATTACCCAACTCTGTGGATTTTGTTTCCCCTGTTGTCTTGGGAGTATCAATATGAATAGTAGATGATGAAGGGGGGGTAGATTGACTGGACTTAGGAGGTGTCTCGGACCCTTTTTCTACTTATTCTCCTAGATTCTCTGTCCGTGGGACTTCTTTGTTTTGTGAAGATCCTTAAAACTCCCGTGGGGTTTCCTCGGTGTCTTCTTTATTCTATGCTTTATGTCCGAAGCCTGGGGGAATGTTTTCTTGTTCCAGAGGGGATGTTTTTGCTTCACCTGCAACACCTTCGGCAAAATGCTTCATCTGTGTCTCTGGAAGGTTAGAAGACTAGTTTGCAAGTTGGATTATAATGTCTGTACCCTGCCTAATACCTCTTTGTAGGTTTTTACCCCTTTGAAAATGTCATCGCGAGGGTATTCCTCATGTTCAAATGCTTTCATGCCACAGTGGGACATGTGGCTTCCCACTATTTGATAAGGGTCGTGTCTCTTGTGTTTGAGATTCACCAACTTGACCTCTTCAAGAGCTGCAGCTTCAACTTTAAAATGACCCAGATTGACTAGCGAAAACCTTCCAATCTGTATGGGAAAGAATGACCAAAATTTATTTTGAGTTGTCTTCAGATCTATCCCAATACTGCCTATTATTATCTGATAAGCTACCTCCCTACATACCAATCTGTCAGGGAGGAATTTCGGAAGTGCATGAGGAGGGATAGAACATTCAGAAACTCTGATATAGGAGAAATTATCCTCAATAAACCAATCGAAAACCTCCTTGAGGTTTCCTATGAACTCTGAACTACGGGGGGGTACACAGCCATACATCATCTGATGCACAGGTATCACCATGAAATGAAAAATTTGGTAAAAAGAATCTTTAGCATTTTCTTCCCACAACTTAGAATGATATTCATGAATTGATTCAGGGCAAGCTATGTTCCAACACCAATTCATCAAAGGGAAAGGATTTGTGAAACATATAGCATCCATGATGTATGTTGACATGTAAAAGGCTACCGGTCTGCCACTGGATCTCGCAGTTTTATACTCCATAACCTCCTTATCTAGGTTATATGATAGGATTTTGTTCCAATTGAAGCTATAGCCTTCGCCTGCTTCATGTAAAAGGGGCACCCATTCTGCAGGGAAATGGGAAGGACTTTTCTTTTTGAAAAGTCTACATAACACCATAGCCACATAAACCATGTACTCATTCAAAGAGGTTGTGGCATAAATGTTATGGGTATCGGCCCTGAAATTTGGTGGGTGTCTCCACTAGTCTTTGATTATGTCGGGGTATGTTGGTCTACCTCTGTGCATTCTTTCCTTTGAAATTCACTTATGAATTCTTTATTATAAATATGTTTAGAATTGGGAGACAGTTTGTACATTACTTGTATATGCTCCGGTCTGAAAGAGCCGATGACAACCCCTTGACTGTCCAAGATGCTTTTTGTCTGCATGTCTATCCTCTCTAAATCCCAACTAATCATATCATTGTATGTCATGAGTCATGGGCATGTAGACACTTTGTGAAGTTCAAACTCTGCTATTTCCCGTAGTTTTTTTTCATGATCGTCAGGAAAATTCTTGATTTCATAGTCCAGGGTTTCAAAAATTTTCCTCCAGGATTTGATGGAATCAATGGCATCTGGTTTAGTATCAGACATGACATCTCCTTCTGGGATGGAGCTTTCAACTACTTCTTCACTTTTCTTAGGTTCCTTTCTAGGTGCCATAATGTTTGTGTTTAAGACGAATTCCTGTCGCATAGAAAAATGTGTAAGCTTGTTGAATGCAATTCACTTCTGAATTCAAGCGATAAGAATGAAATTCGAAAAACCAAACCTCTATTAACCTTTAACTCTTCTTACGACGGATGTACTAAGACAGGTGGTAAAACTTAAATGTCTTAATGGGGGCGATATGCCCAGAGATATGCAGTTAAGTCAAAAATATCTCTATTTGTTTGTTGCAAATATTACCATGTATTGGCGATTTCAAACTGGAGTTTCGAAAGGACTGCTTTCACCAAATCCCGAAATGTGAAACACGAAAATTCGTTTTAATCCTTATTAATCCCATTTTAAACTAACTTAAATTCATTTTAAACTTTGTTAAAAAATTCGTGATTTCGCATTTCGGAATTTTGGGGATCCTGTACCCATGAGTTATGTCATAATCAAACCCCTAATCGTGAAATCACGATGGGATTAGTTTAGATGTTGATTACTTGTATTAATTCTTTAATTAATTAAGATTAGTAATTAACTTCTTATTTTTGGAAAACCGGGGACTGGGAGTTCAAGGGTTGATGCTTTGACAACACTTTGATACAAAGAAACCCAAATCGTGAAATATTAATGAATTGTTGATCGTGTTTAAGAGTTTAATTAATCACAATTAGAGGATACTTTGTGAAATGTGCATCGGGACTTGTAGCACCTACTTTTTCCTTTTTTATTATTACTTTAATATAAAGCCTTTTCGGGATTTTGGCACCAAGAGTCTGGATTTGTTAATTAGGAAAACATTCTTTGTGAAATTTTGAATCCTGAAATACGAAAAATCAAAAGACTTTTGACTATTGTTTAGGACTAAGGGCAGCTCCATGACTAGAAAAAAGCAAAGCTTCGATTTTAAAGGGATACAAAATTAAACTTCGTATCAACATTAGGCTCCATCTAGGGATCTCGTTTCCTTGTGGGACGGGAAGAACATGTAGACCAAGTGACTTCATTGGGTAAATTGGGTCAATAATTCAACTTTGTGAAATATACTAGGAGGGAAATCGAGAAAAAACTTTAGGATCTCTGCATTTGATTTTGAAAATTCTTCAAAAATAAAACATATGATTTTCTCGAGTTAGGTTCTTAATAGATTTCCTTTTCTGAAACTGACCTCAGATCTATATAAGATAATTAAAACCAAATTAACCATTCTACCAGGTTTCATATGATTTTGTTTGCATCAAGGTAAAGTAAACTTAAAGGTGTCAAATTAGGGGATCCCGAAAACTTATAATGTGAATCTAGTTGAAAGAAGAAAAGTTACCAGAGCATCTTGCAATTCATGTATAACAGCCTTATCAGATATATAGATATTGCTTCACTTCCAGCGAGCCTGTTCAGTACCCTGGTGAAGTTATCAGACTTCCCATATTGAATTTCCTTTCACCACTTCATTTTTTTAAAGCATTTAAATGTTGAGATGGGGGCAATCAATATAATGAATTTCCTTTCTTCATCTCTTTGAACTAGATGGGGAAAATCAATATAATGAATTTCCTTTCACCATCTGTCTGTGTATATTTTCTTTTAGTATGAAGTGGGGGCAATCAATAAGTGTGTAATATACTCAGGAAGGTATCTGCTTGAATTTTTTAAGAACAGAGGCCTGTCAACTCACTTAAATAGATCTGGGCCAATCTTCTCTCTTGCCTTCAAACATCATTGACTTCAAGGAAATTCTTGAGGGAAACTTCTTGACATCCTTTTTGAATTTCCTTGAGAAAAATCAATCAATTTATTTCTGTCAGGAAGGCTAATAAGGTTAGGATTAACCTAGACATACTTCTGGTTCAGCTAAAGTTAAAGAGCTATAAATTCAACCTATTCTCATTTTTGAAGGTTTGTTTGAGAATTTTCAGAACCAAAGTGAGACCTTTCTTTTCTGAAAGAACTCATGATAAACATTCAGGGTCAGGTGAGAAGAATTCTTTATCGTGCTTAAGGGGAAAGTAAAGTGCTTTAGAAAGACTACTGCACACATGATCGTTCTAAAATATTTTTTATTTTTATTTATTATTTTTATTTTTTTCGGTGATAACATTAGCATCATTTGAAGTAATGATATATTTATTTGTATCTCTTAGGGTAATTTAGCTTGAATTTTCAGAGCAGAATCTCATACCTTGGTAACTCCTAGTTTGTTGGCCAAAAGGTTGTTAATTTCTTACCTTTTTTATCGAAAGACAATTAATTTATTTATCTGTGTCTGTTGCCTTTTTAGCATCTCTAGTCTCTTGGTTGGTCAACGCATTTTCTGCAAAATAAGTCAGCATGATAATTGTCAGGAAATCTCATGAATAATTTTATTTATTTATTTATTTATTAATGGAAAAACTTATCGAAGCAAATGAAACTATACAGTAAGCATGAAAACAAACCGGTATGAACAATGCGAGTTCAGAAATACATTACTTCATGAAGTGTTTGAGGTGTCGCCCATTTACAGGGGTGTTGAGAATGTTTCCATCGATATTTTCTAATAAAAAGGAATTTTTTCCATCAGAAACCGAAATCTTATATGGGTCAGACTAGATTGGATCGAACTTGCCATGTTTACTAGTGTCTTCTCTCCTGGCTTCCCATTTCAGGACTAGATCACCAACGAGGAAATCTCTATCTTTATCTTTTCGATCGAATAAGGATTTCATGTTATCCTGATATCTCTGTAACCTTTCATTCACTTCGGCCTGATTTCGCTGAACTTCAACCAACTAGTTTATCCTCCTGGTAACTTCGTTGGGTTCTTCATTTGAATCTTGCCAAAGTTTCATCACGGGTAGAGAAATATTTATTGGTAAAATGATGTCGATGACATACACCATTTGAAAAGGGGAAATGCCAATTGATATTTTGGTACTTATCATGTTAGCCCATAGAGCATATTTTAAATGGATATGCCATGCTTTCTTATTTTCATTCAAAACCTTCTTTATCACAATATCAGACTTTTATTAGTCAATTCAGCTAGACCATTACCCTACGGATAGTAAGTTGTTGAGTGTCCTAATATGATGTTGTATTTTTGGCAGAAGCTTACCATGGCCATTGACTTAAATGCTTGGGCATTATCAGTGACTATCTTTGGGGGACAACGAAACCTGGATAAAATATTTTCTTCTAGGAAATTGATTACTACTGATTCAGTTGCATTTCTTGTGGGAATGGCTTCCACCCATTTAGTGAAATAGTCTGTAGCAGTTAGAATCCACTTGTGTTGTGCGCTCAAATGTGGGTGAATTTCTCCAATGAAAACAAGAACCCATTGTTGAAATGGAGCTTTGGTTTTAACTAGAACTAAAGGTAAAGATGGGACTTTATGTTTGCCTGTAAACAACTCACAAGGAGTACAAGTTTGGAGTTTAGTGTTCATATCGGTGAATAATCTGGACCAGTAATTCCCGGCTCTTAATATTTTGTAAGCCATTTCCCGCCAAGCATGGTGCCCGCCGCACACTCCCTTGTGGAATTCATCTATAATCGTTTATGTTTCAGTCTCGACTAAGCAGCTTAATAGGAAACCCAAGGGGTCTTTCCAATACAATTTACCATCTATGATACAATATTTTACAGCGTGTAACTTCAATGTCCTGGTTTTATATGGGTTTACCTCACTAGGACATCGAAGGGTCAATAGGTAAGAAATGATATCGCAGTACTAGACTGAAGTAGAGAACTTGTCTTGAATCTCAGTTGTGGGTGCAGTGACGTCAAGCTCATCTATTTCTAGAAATCCCTCATTTTCCTATAGCTGATTTATCCCAAGTGATTTTAGATTTGATTTGGTTAGCAATTTGTCCAAACCCTGACCTTTGATCATTTTAGTCGGTTTGACTTCCAGGTCAAACTCCTAGATTTTATCCAGCCACTTGCCTCTTCTTTTGTCATTGTCTGGATGCACCAATATATATTTAACAGAACTTGACGGCACATAGGCAATGATCTTCGAGTGCAATACATAAGTTCTGAAATCCTTGAGAGATTTTACCATTGCATAAGATTTTTTTTCCAAAATGTCATATTTCAACTCAGCGTCCCTGAGACTTCTGCTAAAAAATGCAATAGGATGCTCAAAACCTTCATCATTTTTTTGTAACAATACAGCTGTGATTGTATGTTCAGAGGCAAAAGAGAAAATCAAAAACTCTTTTGTGTAATCCGGGATTGCCAAGACTAGAGCTTCGCTTATTACTTTCTTGATTCATTGAAACAATGCTTTGGCTTCGTTTGTCCATTTCACATCGATGTTATTTTTAAGAATATCTATAATCAATTTAACAATTTCGGCAAAGTTAGGGATGAATCTTCTCAAGAAGTTTATTTTTCCTAAAAAAGATTGAATTTCTTTTACATTTCTAGGAATATTTATGGTATCTATCACCTCGACCCTTTTGGGATCGATTTTGATTCCATCTCTTGACACGATGTGACCCAAGAGTTTACCTTCTTGCATTGTGAAATGAGATTTCTTGAGATTAAGTGACAAACTGAATTTGTGACATTTCCTGAAAGTTTGTTTGAGGTGTGTTAGATGTTCTGCATCAGATGCAGAGAAAATAGTCTGGTCATCTAGATAGATAATTATGAACTTATCTCTTTCTCCCATGAAAGCAATATCCATGGCTCGTTGGAAAGTTGCCCCTGCATTCATTAAACCAAAAGGCATTTTTCCATACATAAAATTACCCCAAGGGGTAGTGAACGCAGTTTTTTCTTTGTCATCTTAGTGTACAACAATTTGATTGTAACCTGAAAAACCATCAATCCTGCACATTATATTAGCTCCAACTACTTTTTCTAAAACATGATCCATCTTAGGTAATGGATAATTGTATTTAAGTGATGATCAATTCAGGTTTCTAAAATCTACAAACAGTCTGATCTCATTGTTTTTCTTTCTCACTGGGACTAAATTGGCTACCCACACAGAGTATCTCAGTGGGACAATGATTTTAGCATCCAAGATTTTTTTGACTTCTTTTTCCATTACCGGTAGTAGGATAGGGTTAATCTGTCTGAGTTTTTTCTTGAAAGGTTTTACACCTGGTTTCAGAGGAATTTTATGTTTCATTATAATAGTGTCATAAGTTCTCAATTCATCATAAGACCAAGCGAAAACGTCTTTATATTGTCTAAGCAACTCGGCATACTTACTTTTGATTTCCAGAGACAGATATTTGGATAATTTAACCAACTTAGGATTTTCTTTGGTACCTATATCCCAATCCTCGACCTCCTCCAGCTGAGGCTGTAAGGTAGACTTCAAAGGGATGTCATCAGTGTTGAATAGCCTTTCTAAGGGGATCAGACCCTTAGGTATCTGATTATTTTTTAAAACCAGCATCTGATGATTAGTGATTTTATCTTGGAACTTTTGGGGTTCTTCACCTTCCTACATGATCCAAATGGGATCATTCTAGTTTTCTTGGTCAGCATGCATTTTAGCAAAGTCATCTACGGTCTCTAAAATTTTTTGGAGTTGTTCATCGTCTTCAAGAACCTGCCAATGTTGTATGTTATTCGGAATTGAAGGCCTATGTATCATTAATATATGGTATTTTAATTTGAAAGTAGTGGGAGGTGTGAAAGTTGAAGTTGCTTTGCCTAATGCATCATCCTATTGATTTTCTGCTCTTGGAATATAATGAACATTAACAGAGGAGAAAAAAAATTTGATCAAATCCCAAACACAGTTCCGATAAGATCTTAACCTAGGATGTTTGGCCTGGTATTGTTGATTTACCTATTTCACGATTAGCTATGCATCGCCAAAGACTTCCAAGTTTTTAATTTTCATTCTCCTGGCTTCTTCCAATCCTAATACTAGGGCTTCATAATCACATACATTGTTAGTGTGGTCGGTATTCCACTGTAATCTATAAGAGAAAGGGATAACGAATTTTTCATCAGGCGCCACCAAAAAAACCCCAGCTCCGGCCCCAAAATAAGATGAGGCACCATCAAAAAACATCTTCCAAACACCAGTGCTATATTCATCCTATTTTACTTTCTCTTTTTTATTTTTTATTTCTGTACAAATTTATTCTATACATATGTCAATATTATCATCGATAGATAAAATACAATTGCCTAAATCTTGGTCAGCAATATAAATAGGGCAGTTGTTTTGGTTATGTGGATCACTTACCGTGAATGCTAACCTGGTTTCTCTGTACAAACGCGTGAACTATCCTCCAAAGACTGGGATCGTGGCATACGTCATGTTGATTTGGAGGGATCCGCCAAGTTTAGCACCCCAAGACCTGGATAAGAGCATACCATACTTCGGGGGTATATCAACGACGAACACATCCATTAAAACATCTTTCGCGGGTATCTGTGCAATATTTACGACTAAATGCTTTATCCTACCTATACACTTAACCTTTCTTGAATCGAAAGAATATAAATCTCCATAAGGTCTGGTAATTTCAAGACCGAGTCTCTCCATAATGTCTTTAGGCATTACATTTTGAGAGGCTCCAGAATCTAACATGCAATTATGGAGTACATGATTGTGCACGATCAGAGTGATATAGAAAGGGGTGACAGTTTCTCTAGCACCGTCGAAATGTGAGCCAAAAATTATGTTAGGCCTGTCGTTGTTATAGGATAAATCGGTATATGTGGACACTAAATGATCTCCCTAGATCCACCTAGATCTAGAACAAAACACACTAGAACATGACACTTTCCTTAAGTTTTAAATATTGAATTTACTAACTAAAGAGGGATAGGTGACATACCGTTTAAATGTCACTTCCTCTCACCATCGCCATCCTAGCTTCATTCCAAAACTCATACAATGATGATCCTACGAAATAATGCAACCAACCAAAGAGATAGTAATAGCATAAACTCAATATAAACCTATGTATGTGATCAAGGAATCAAACAATAAAACACAACAAGCTTTATAGGAAAGAATCATATTATTGTATCATATTAAATGTAAAAGAGAGATTACAACCATGGCCTTGATGTTGTAAGGTCCCTTCCAACTATCCTTCATTCCCCACACACTTCCATGCCAAGAATTCTAAAAGCATAGATCTGACAATATTCACAATCTATCTTGACAAAGGAAAAACTCAAAGACACTCTAACCAAGCTAATAATTCCAAGCCAAATCCAACTTAGCCCTTCTCCATGAGACATCCTCTCCTTTTATAAGTTGAAGAGGATAAGGTTAGGAGGTTAGGGTGATCCCACCAAATCATTAAATAGAGTAAGATCCAAACCATTCAGATGCCACCTCACCATGGAAGTTTCTCCTTCTAGAAGATTCGAGAAAACGCTCGTTTTTCCCACATGTAAGCATTCTCACACCCTGCCTATAGATCATACTGTGAACTCCTCGCGACCTAGCTATGATGCAGCCTACGAGAATCAGGCATTCTCGCACCCTAGCTATAATGCAGCCTGCGAACTTCCTTTTTTATAGGGATTTTACAAAGGAAAATGCAACTTCTTTTCTCAAAAAAAGTTCTTCTCCCTTCTTTCTTCAGGAACTCAGGCCACTGACCCCTCTGAAGACTACAGATAGGTTTACATCATTAATGGTCATAGGGATGAAGAAAATAATGTTTAACAGAGAGCCCCCCAAAGTATGAAGTTAGAACAGAGTGATAGCTTAAATACTTTGTCGACTGTGTGTAGGGAACAAGGAACAGTCGGTTGGAAACCTGCCAACAAACAAGGAAATACAATACAATAATATATCATCACTGAGGTAGGCATTCCCATACTCAGAATACAAATGACTCAGAGCATAAATGTCTACATGCAAAGATCCATGTCAAGTAAGAAAAGGGCATGGCCACCAAACATACACCGTGGATCCATGCCATTATGAATCAAATCTAAACATAGCCACCAAAAATACACTATGGATCTATGTGTTAAAGTTTCAAATTTGAACATAGACACCAGACATACAATGTGGATCTATGCAACAGTACATTGAATATACTCCAACACAACCTGGATCTGTCAGAAAATATCCAGGGTCTTCATCTCCACCACTCTATAGTACGAATCTAGCCATGTGATTACAGGTGTTGAAGTCAAACATGGTAGAAACCACTTGATT
>SNQJ01S0001261.1:49025-71624 GCA_010110895.2 Picea sitchensis
AGTGCGAGGGAAATCACCATTAATGTCAATGACTCCCAAGGTACTCTAGTACAATCCAACGAATGTGAATCAATGATCTGAGGTTGAACATTCGATGGAACCTCCCAATCAGGGGTCAATAATGAAAACCCATTGTCAAAAGAGAGGAAACCTGCCATTGAGGCATGCAAGTTCCAAGGCACCAATTAGTTTCTAAATCTAATTCCTGGATAACAAGTTGAAGTTGACAGGAAAAGACTCGTCACAGGAGGTTCTTAATGTATCCCTCATCAATGACATGAAACAGGTAACAAGATTTGATGTAGATCAGAGTAACAAGTGATTCAGGACTGACTCAAGGATGGCCAATGCAATAGAACACTTAAAGACTGCAAAAATGGTTGATGCAATAGAAGGATTTCTGGGTTGAAATTATTTTTTGAACATATTGACGACACGACAATTGTCTTGGAAACACTGACTCAACAACAGGGATCATAGACCAATTTGTAATCTTATAAGGAGTATGATCAAGAGACGAGCAGATTTTCCAACCTAGACACAAGGTGAGTGAAAGGGTGTCATGTTCAAAAGTGACTCTTCCATGGAATACAGGTTTAGACATATTTCTTTCCAAAAATTTTCCCCCACCATTTCTGGAGAGTACCTCTTTATTTTTACGCAAGCTTGAGGAGGATAACATATGCTTTTCAATTTAAGCTCATCCTTCGGATGAGTCCCTTGGAGTATGTTTAACGAACCCTAGGAAGGAGTGGTTTGGTCCCATATAGGCCTTTCAATGTTTGTTTTATGAGTCCAAAGAAAGAAAACTCAAGGGTTTTTCATGTTTATAGAGTCTAAAAAACACTTAAAGAGAACTCTCTCAGTTCCTTTTTCGTAAAGTAGTCTGATGAGACCGAAAAAGAGATAAACTATTGCTCAACAGACATTTTCTTCAAATACTTTAACGAGCGTGAAAATAACAAGGTCGCTCAGTAATCTTTTCATGTTTAGAGAGTCTAAAAAGATCGTAAAGGGAACTCCAGTGGTTTCCTTTTTCGTATAACCTTTGCGAGTTTGAAAAAGTGATAAAAGTATACTCAGTTACATTCTCACGTATTTATGAGCACGAGAAAGAACAAAGACTAAGCTCGGTAACTTATTCTCATGTATTTACGAGCATGAGAAAGAACAAATATTAAGCTCAAGATTGTTTTCATTTTTACGCAAGCTTTAAAACAAAATAAAACTATGCTTGGACCTAGTTTCATTTTTACACAAGCTTGAACCAGAGGAAAATATGCTTGGACCTAGTTTCAGTTTTACACAAGCTTGAACTAGAGGAAACTATGCTTGGACCTAGTTTTAGTTTTACACAAGCTCAAACCAGAGGAAAATATGCTTGAGGTAAGTGGTTTCATTTTTACACAATATTGAACCATAGAAAACTATGCTTGGACTTCCCAACGCATAACACATGGATGGTTGGTACTTATCCCCCATCTTAAGAAGCTAGTAGCTCAACTTTAGCATGAAGTCCAGAGGCTGAGGCAAACACCCCCCAAGCTTCGTTTCATCCAACTACAAAGGAGAATGAAATTAAGCTTCAAATACTAGATGAAGGACTTGACTCAAATAGAGAGGGGGGAAAACTATTTCATTTTTTAACGAGCTTGGCACAAAAACAAGAACTATGCTCGTAACCTCTATTTCATTTTTTAACGAGGTTGCCACAGAGATGAAAAAAATATCCTCATAAGTGGTTTCATTTTTTAACGAGCTTGAAATCAAAAAACCATGCTCAAAGACCTATGTTTCATTTTTTAACGAGGTTTCCTCAGAGATGCAAAAAATATCCTCAGAGTCTTCCTGATCATGGATTCTAAGAGGACAATGCTCCAGAAGGAGACCATGTCAAGGGACAAAACTCGGTCATGGCTTCCAAGAGGTCTTCACTGGAAGGAAGAAACACACTCTGGAAGGACACTATGTCAAGGGTCGTGACAGGAGTAAAGAGATCAGGCTCTAACAACCCTATCGAAGAGATTACCATGTCAACTACTAGATCTAAGTCATCAGAAGTTGAAGCCATGGGCGACAACACCACATAATTGACCTGTGGCGGGGGCGATACCGTCTGCATATAAGAACCATTTAGGGAGGCAATCTTGTTGAGGTCAATGAATCAAAGTTGATCAACAGTCACAATTCTTCCATCGTGAGGGAAATATATCACATGAAAAAGAGTGGACACAATAGCTTTCATGGCACAGACATAATCTTTCCCAAGAAGTAAAGTGAAATCCAAGGGATCTTGGACTACCATGACATCAATGAAGACAGTTTTCCCTCCCAAAGTTACAGGAAACTGAGGAAGGGTCCCTAAAGGTTGACTAGTTCTTATGTTAAAAGATAACAGATTTTCTGTAACCGGTGCAAGTGGAGGACAACCCAAAGCTTGCCAAGCAAAAGAGGACAAAATACTAACGGATGCACCTTCATCTATCAGTGTCTGAGGAACGTCTCGACCACAAACTTGTACTGTAATCTGTAAATTAATGTGAGAGGGAAGATGAGGTCTAGTTAGCACACCCCAATCAAAATGGATAGCCTCATAACTTAGAGGGGGTTCCACGGGAGAAGGAAGAATAGCCCTTGGCATGGTAGATTTTGTATCAATGAGAAAAACATGGGAAGTGTCGGGTTTACTCTCTAGCGGGAGAGTAGGATCAACCGATGATGAGATCAAATTGACCACTTGGGTTGCATTCGCCAAGGGGAGAATGGGGTCCACAGATGGAAACGGATCGACAACATGGGTGACACTCTCTAATGGGAGAGGGGGATTGACCGAGGATGGGATCATATCGACCTCTTTATTTTCACTCTTTGAGGGGAGAGTGGGATTGACTGAGGATGGTATTGGATCAACCACTTTGTCAACTATTTCAACTAAGGACGTGACCATATTGACGACATGATCAACTGGATTGACCGGTGAAGGGACCGCAATGATCATTACATCAACTATAGGGGGGTCAAGAGTAATCTTGTGATAAGCAGCTGGAAGTTGAGGCTGTGAAACAGTCATGTCTTCTAGTAATTTCGATGCTTCATCCATACGAGAGCAAAGGTGAGTGAGATGACTCCCTTTACATAACATGCATAGGAATGTGACTCTACTTTTCTTCTTCCCAACAGTATCTTGACTAGTCGACGAGAAGTCATCAGGATGTTGGTCAAAGGCTAATGACATGGGTTGGTGAGGATGTGTAGACCATGCTTCTATAACCTTGGATAGACCAGGGAATTCCTTAAGAAGATGGCTACCTTTACAAATCCTGCAAGGGTACTTGAGCTTACGAGTTGTTTGGGTGATCTTGACATCATCAACACTCCCAGCATGATTAACAATAACTGGTTGCTTTCCAACATTTTTGACAATGGTTGGAGGTTTTGAACCTTGTTTATCATTCTTCTTCTTAATCTTTCTTTTCTTCTTCTTCTTATTCACTGGGTTACTAGATTCATAACTTTCACTCGACAAAGAAGATGAAACGAAAGGCAACCTTGCAAGTGAAGAAGGCGAAGAAGACCTTACTAGTGAAGAAGGTGAAGGATCAACATGAGGTTGATGTTCTTGGGAGGAAGTGCTTACGATCGAAGCACTTACTACATTCGAGATTACCTGAGTGGAAAACAACCATATCGGTAATCCAATTGTGAGAACTAGAAGGCTCAAAGTAGCGATGTGAGGAGGACCAATGTTTTCATAAGAAGGAAAAACAAAAGGTTCCCCTAGAAAAGGGGTTCCTTCATTAGTCATTCTGGGAATTGACGCCATTAAAACAAAGATCCAATTTAGATTCCACTAGGGAAAACAAACAACACATGCTAAAAATATAGTAAGCAAGAAAGCAAACAAAACCTTCTCACAATGAACGCACTAGTTGGTGATGAAATCCAACGTCACGAGAACAAAATAAGAAGGGGTTGAGATAGAGCGGGTGGAAAAGCTACGTTGATGACCTGCTTAATGGACTTACACCCTGGTGCAAGCTCCCACAGATAATCGTGGGTATACCCTCCAAGGAGCCCGAGTGAGTTTGGCCAATGTCGATTCTAGGTACTGTGAAGACTTGCCCCTCCACAGTCACCTTTGTAAATACCCTAAAGAGATAGGCCACTAAGGTTACCAATCACTACAATGATGCTTGGGGAAATAGTCGACAGTTCGATCCATGCGCAAGGGCAGAGTATCTAGCCTGAAATCAACTTGAAAGTCTTCCACTCATCATTGTGGGTATACCTCTCAAGCAACCCCCATAATATGCATAACCTCTACACCAAGACCAACAAAGAAGGGTGAGTAACTCTTCCAGTCTCAATGCGACCTCGTGATTGACCCTCATGTTAGAAGGGCTTCCCAGGACAAAATGTAATAAGTGGATTTAACCTCTCCCTAAATCAAGATTCTATGTTTGTTTGCAACTTTGGAAATTTATCTTTCACACCTATTCCAAAGCCCTACAACTAATCTAATGTAGGTTTGCTACCAGAAAGTATAAAAAATGTCTAATCAGTTTTTATAAGCGCTTTATTTTATGTTTGTTGTTACTCAAGAGGAAAATGGCGTGGACAATATGATGTTTTGACCGACTCGAAAATTATGCAAAGAGATGAAGATGCAATCTTTTCATTTCGATGAAAGCTATGCTACGAGAAGGAGAAAAAATTTATCATTCCCATATGCACGATGTCCCAAAATTTATTAAACTCATCAATATAAAGATTCTCAAGAAATGAGAAAAAGGTATTGTACACCAATGCACGATTCATGAATTTAAGAGCAGAAAATGCCAAGAATCATGCAATTTCACCACTTCAAATGTAAGGATGCCCCCAATCTAATATAAAGAAAGAAATTAAATCTTTTTGTTTCAAAAATTTCACTAAAAGAAATAATGAACTTTCTTAAAACAAAGAAACCCAAACTAAAAGTTTTCTTTTAAAGAGAAATATTCAAAAGAAATATTATCTTTCCCTCAACAATTCTAAAGAAAACACACGCTTTGTAATTGAAAGACACACAAATCAAGATACTAATCCTTCAAAACCAAACAAAGCCAATGTGGCTAAAAGTAACTCAAAGAATGTCAAGCAGACTGTAAACAGATCAATATAGGCTCCAAAACCTCAATCTAGTTGATCAAAGCAAAACTGGGTCATCAAAAGATGACAAGACCCAATCCAAAAATGTTTACAAACAAGTTCGCAGCCTAGCAATAGAGTACAGTGCGATAATTAGGTATTCTCGCAGGCTAGACACTGGTAGGGTGCGAGAAGTTCGCATTGGATCTAACAGGAGGGTGTGAAAATCAATGGTTTTCACAAGCTGTAGAGAGGTACAGTGTGAGAATGTATGTAATCAAAGAAAATTTTGAAAAAGGACAGGGAATCTAAGTGAACCTCTAGATATAGAGAGTCTAGATGGATGTCCCACAAACTCAGAAACCAAAAAACAAGCAATCAAAGGAAGGGAAACTAGACTAACTAGGAAACACTCTGTTCCCTTGTGGAGTCACCAATTTTGTTATAGGATAAATCGGTATATGTAGACACTAACTGATCTCCCTAGATCCACCTAGATCTAAAACAAAACACACCAGAACATGACACTTTCCTTAAGTTTTAAATATTGAATTTACTAACTAAAGAGGGATAGGTGACATACCATTTAAATGTCGTTTCCTCTCACCATCGCCATCCTAGCTCCGTTCCAACACTCATACAATGATGATCCTGTGAAATAATGCAACCAACCAAAGTGATAGTAATAGAATAAACTCAATATAAACCTATGTATGTGATTAAGTAATCATACAATAAAACACAACAAGCTTTATAAGAAAGAATCATATTACTGTATCATATTAAATGTGAAAGATAGATTACAACCATGACCTTGATGTCGTAAGGTCCCTTCCAAGTGTCCTTCATTCCCCACACACTTCCACTCCAAGAATTCTAAAAGCATAGATCTGATAATATTCGCAATCTATCTTGACAAAGGAAAAACTCAAAGACACTCCAACCAAGCTAATAATTCCAAGCCAAATCCAACTTATCCCTTATCCATGAGAGCTCCTCTCCTTTTACAAGCTGAAGAGGATAAGGTGAGGAGGTTAGGATGATCCCACTAAATCATGAAATAGAGTAAGATCCAAACTATTCAGATGTCACCTCACCATGGAAGTTTCTCCTTCTAGAAGATTCAAGATAACGCTCGTTTTTCCCACGTGTAAGCATTCTCGCACCCTGCCTATAGAGCAGACTGCGAACTCCTCGTGACCTAGCTCTGATGCAGCCTACGATAATTAGGCATTATCACACCCTAGCTATAATGCAACCTGCGAACTTCCTTTTTTATAGGGTTTTTACAAAGGAAAATGCAACTTCTTTTCTCAGAAAAAGTTATTCTCCCTTCTTTCTTCAGGAACTTAGGCCACTAACCCCTCTGAAGACTACAGATAGGTTTACATCATTAACGGTCATAGGGATGCTTAAAATAATGTGTAACATTCGTCTTCTAAATTTATAACATCGGCCTGAATTTTTTTTTCTGAAAAACTGATTAATTTGGCGATTTGTTTCCTGTAAATTGGATTTTTTGCCAGTTCGACAAGAGGTATAGGGATTTTTATTTTATTTATTTCATTTTCCAGATTAAAACCTCCTATTATTTTTTTGATCTCTATGGTTTGGGTTTCTAACCCCTTCTTTTCAGTTTTCCTTTCTTATGAGGTTTTAGTTTCAATTACAGGGACTTTCGTTTTCTGTGCGTTCGCGGCTAATGTTTCTGTTGATTGTCTTGGTGAGATGTGTGTCAGTGGTATTAGTTATTATAGTCTTTTTTTCAATGCTTTTTGAAACTCACTCATCCATTTCAACCATCGACAAAATCGTTTTCACTGGGGTAGTTGCGAGGTTCTTGTTTCTAGGCCTTAGATTGTACTTTTGATGGATTTCGACCATTATATCGTCTGCAATTCCCTAATAGGTTGAATTTGCAATAATATCGTCGTTTTTGTTTTTTACGGATCTATATTTTGTAGTTGCAGATCTTTCATAATATTGCTTTGTTAAAAAAGGTTGTAGGAAGTCGTCACCAAGATTATTGATGTTTTCTTCTAGTTCCTCAAAATCGTCCACATCTTCTCCTCTGATAAAGCTTTTTGTTTTAAAGGGGGTTTGGATTTTTTGATCCTCATTATTAATCTATCTTGGTGGATTTTGAGGGTTAGGATTCCTTCTGAAATCATTTATGGGAAAATGCTCATTTTTCACTTGATCTAGTTCCATCCTTGAGATCTTATTTGAGAGCTCTTTGATTATTCTTGCCATGTCATTTATTTTGTCTTCCGAAGATCATCCTAATCCGGACGGTCCCCCTTGATATCTATATCTTCTGGTCTCTTTGTTTCCAGCTTCAAATTTGGTTTTCAACTTTCCTGATGCCATCATGTTTGACTCAATATCTAAGGCATCATCTTGCATCTTGGTGATTTTTATCGATCTCCTCTCCCTCAATAACAGGGCGAAATCAAGGTCGAAATCCCCAATGAAGGTTACTTTCGTTGTAGGTTGGGAGGGTTTGACCTCGGTTGGGATCTTATTATACAATTTATTGAACCTCTGAGTGAACTCAAGGACTGATTCAGAGTGTTTCTTTCTTAGAGCTCCAAATTCAGTTAGATAATAGATATGGTCTTTCCTTTCCCCCCACTATCTAATAAAATAATTTTCAAGTTCCTCATAAGACAATATAGATGCTGCTTCTAGGCCTCAAAACAAGGTTCTTACTTGTCCTTCAAATTTTTTTACCAAGAGTATTGAATAAACATCTTCATGTTCGAGTCCAAGGATATCGAAAAATTGGTCAAAGAAATTGATGTGTTCTGCTGCAGTCAAATCACCCTCTCCTGTGAATTTCGGAAGATTCTTCATGAAGTTTTCAGGTAAGTTATGTAGGGGGATTGGAAGGACCAAAGGGGCATATCTAGCATCCACCATTGCAAATATTCTAGGGGGTGGTACTTGGTAGCCTACTCCTCCTCCTCCAGCCCCACCTTTAGTAGCACCTCCTTCAGTCACAGCCAATGATGATTTAGAGGTTGTTGCTTGGAAATTATGAGGAAGGGTTTCAGGAAATTGGTTATCGAGAGACAGAAAAATTGAGGAAGAGGATTTGGGGAAAAGTGGACTATTTTCTTCGGACTCACAGGGTGAATATAAAGGATAACTAATAGGAGTTGTGTCGAGAAGAATAGGATGATCGTAGGAGTTTTGAGAGATAGGAAAAAGAAATTCATGAAGTGAAGAAGTGTCAATCGAAGAGAGAGGTGACACGGATCTTTTACCTCTATTGGTGAAAGAAATGGTTGGGAAAATCTCAGTTTTAAAATTAGGCGAGACCAAACCAGGCTCAAAGGTTGTAATCGTATTGGTAGGTAAATCCCTATAATATGGTGGGGTATTCGATCCTTCAAAAAGATCTCTAGTGTTTGACTCTGTAATTTTAGGTTGATAAAACCTATTTGTTGATGATATAGTCTGTTTAATATATCTTCTTGATTTTCAAATTTTTTTTGAATCCGGAACAGGTGAAGTTTGTTTGTCATCTGGGTTTCTTCTAGTATTCTTTCAATTAAAAGCTAAGTTAATTATCGTGGAGTCACTAAGTGAAATATAAAGGTAGCCTTATAAGGTTTTCTATATTTAGTCACTATCAAAGATAGAAAGTGTTAATGTCATTCTTCCCAGAGAAAAGCTTCATTTCTTCGTTCCCCGACAACGGCGCCAAAAAGATGTTGTTCTTGAGTTTGTACTTTAAGGCTCTAAAGTACACAGTCAAGGCATCCGAAAAGATAGAGAGGGCTAAGGATAAAAAGGTAGGTTATATGAAAAGGGTCATTGTTGATTCCTTAACAGTCTCTGTCTAGCTTCCCAGTTTTCCTAGATGCTAATGTCTCTTTCAATAACTGCCCATGAACGTTCTAACTCAAACCGATTATTTGTTGTCTATAGGATGGTATTAAATAAATTCAAAGAAATGCTCGTTTGATCTGATAGTCTAGATTCGATATTAGGATGTCTTGCAACTGGAACAGTCATGGGTGAAAATGATTGAAAGGATAAATATTTGTGTTTTCTTTTAAGGGTTTGTTATTTATGCTTCAAAACATGTAAGAAGAACTCAAAAAAAACTTGAATTAAGAGTATGACGAAACTAAAGGTCGTTTCTGTTATCTGAGTTAAATTTTGAAAAGGGAATATGCATGAAGTGAAAAGAAAACATAAAGCTGTCGAACATGGTGAGGCCTCGATTAAAGAGGAATCTCACTTTGTTGACAGGAGAAGAAAATAATCAAGAAAAAACTCTTAATGAAGCATATGATATTGAAATCTAAAACAGTTGTAGGTCTTGTATCTGTTGATAGCCGATACAAAGGAAAGGTTGTAAATGATTAAATTGCAAGAATAATTAATTACCACAATAGAGGTTGTACTAAATTGTAGTTAAGCATTCATTAAAAAGATATATGAAAAATATGAAACAAAGGAGAAACACTTAACTCAAACTTGACCAGATTTGGAATCTTCAACCTATATTCGTATTAATTCAAAAATATCCTCAAATTATTCTTTACAATGCACCCAAAAAAATCCCTAGATCAGTATCCTAAAATTATATTTATACCAGATCTCTGATGATTGTTGGTTGGTAATCTCCTAACTCCTAGGGGAAAACAGTTACAATAATTGAAAACCCCAACTGTTTGCATGATTATCCTTTATTTTCCTATCATATCGATAATATAAGTTTTCAAAATGATACTTCATTGTTTTATTGAAGTATCTCCTTCTTTTGACTTGATACATTCAATACATTTTTCAAGAAAATGTATAAAATTTCCGGGAGGCTCTGGAAGATCCTTTGCTTCAAATAGATAGACTTTTATCTGAGTTTCTGGAAGCTGATATTCAATCCCCTTACTAGTAAACTTAATTGATTGCAATTTTAAGTTTTTCTTAACTAGTCACCTGTCTATTAGGGTAACATCCATTTCCTTTAACTGTGAAATTTCCATTTGAAATTCGCTCAAACCCTTTTTGAATTTCAACTAGTGTCTTACAATGTTTATCTGTCCTAATTGCCTAGTGCAATTGTCTCTTCCAATGCCTAATGATTCCTTGTCCAATAAATCAAATATTCTTTCACAATCGTCTTTGATTTCTTTGACTATTTTCTTCTATTCTGTTATGTTGTTTTCCCATACCTTGAGCATGATATTGCCTCTAATCTTCTCTGTGACAGAAAGCTTTGGAATTTTTGATACTTCTTCATTTTTAGAACATACAAATGCCTTTTGGAAAGTGGCCCTTGCTTCTTTAGCTTCTTTTTCTTTAAAAATAATATCATCAAGAGCATTGCTTTCTTCCTAAAAATAATTTTAATTAATCTCTAATTGGGAGATCACTTTTTGTTGCTCGGCTTCTACCTTCGCATGTATTTCCAGTGATTGTTCATGAAAAACTTTAAGGTCTATAACCTAGCCTTTTATTGAATTCAATTTAGCCTGTAGTTGTCTTACCAATTCTTCTTGTCGAATAACCTGTATTTGGCTATCTTGCATCTTCTCATTCATCTCGTCTAGACTTGACTTAAGCGATTGAATTTCTTGCTGGTCAACGGCTCTAGCCTGCTCTAGACCTTTATTTATTTCTTCTTTGATATTTTTCTCAGTATCTTTTAGTTGATATTTCAACTAGGTTATCTTGTGGTTTCTATGTTCCAACCTTGATCTCATATTGCTAACAGTGAATAGATGTGTTGTTTCCAGCGCTCCCATGGAGCCCGCCACCTCTGTAGTGAAATCTCCCTCTTCCATGTTTTGCCCATCCACCAACACCCTGTGTTTATTTTCCATACCACCTTCTCTCATATACATCTCATGTTTTAATGCAACCTTCCTCTTTTTACTGAAGAAGTAATCAGAGGGGGAATTTCTTCTCTGGAGATAGGGTCGAGGTCACTAGCATATATGACTCCTACCTAAGGGAACCAAAAATTGGATTGTAAAGGGGTCAAGGAAGTGATGGGATTACCCAACTCTGTGGATTTTGTTTCCCCTGTTATCTTGGGAGTTGTTGGAGCCACCCTTGTTTTATTTTTACCTTGCACAATTTACAATTTTTTATATTTGAAATCTAAAGTTGATTTTCTTTTTTCCTTCCGAGATCTTGAAACTCTGAAATCTTGTCGCGTGAACAGCAATGCTTTTTCCATTTTCAAAACAGATTCATTTTTGCAAGTATGTTTTCTCTTTTGTTTTACTTCGGGGTCTCGCAAGTTGGATATTTTAATCCTTAAGTTCATACTTCCTGAGTCACGAAACGGCGAAGTCATTTTCAATTTTCGCTCACTCAAGACCGTAACCAGGGTAAAAACTTTAACTCAGTGATTAGGCGTCGTCGGGGTTTCGCGCCTCGGTGTTCGCTAAGTTCGAATGTTTACTTTTACAGCTCTGAGAGCTGAGCACACGAGGTTCTTTCGGGCCAACCCTGGTCAAGGATTAAAGGAAAAAAAGATTAACCTTGGTTAAATCGGTTCTCGGCATCTCGCCACTCGGCATTATCTTTTAGAAAGTTATGATGTCTAAAATCCCGACTCACGAAGTCGCGACTTAATTATAGCATGATTAATTAATCACCTAATCTAATATTTTCTTCCCCTTAATTGAGTCTTAATTATCGCCATCTCGCAATTTCACGACTCGGTGTTCTAATCTTCCAAAAACTTGTCTTCGAAGTTCCGAGCCGCGATATTGCAAATAAATTGATTATAAAATTAATGACGCTCCAAATCTAGATTACTATTAATTAAGCCAAAATCGGTCCTTGCGGTCTCGCGAGTTGAAGAATCAAATTGTTAGAAGGAAATCCATGATGCAGCGAATAGCGAGAAAGTTATTAACGTTATTAAATTTTGATAATTCAAAATAAAGTGAGATATGTCCCGCGCATCGAGGCTTGCACGTTTCTCGAGGTAGCTATTTGCTCTCCATACTCCAACTGACTGTCAAACCACCAAAATTTATGATATTAATGGGAAGATAAAGTGAATCTCTATGTAAGATCGGATTTTTACGGCATAAATTTATTTCTGATTTCGAATTGACCGGCTTGTTTTGGAAAGGTACCGTTTTTTGAAATATATGCAAGAGCTACGTTTCATTATGCATTTTTCAAAGCGCACAGAGCTCGTCATTTTTCGAGTGAACTAATTTCTACATGTATACACAGGTCTATCGCAGAAGGGAGAAAACGCAAGCTTCAGCTATGGCTCCACGGAAAGCAGCAAAGGCGAATGTCGAGATTGCAGCACAGGGCTCAGACAATGTCTCTGATACTTCACCTCGGAGTGGCGGCTCAGTACCTAGCTGGTCGTTTGTTTCAGATATTCTGCAATCTGAGTTGGTGAACTATTCCGACTCCGACGATAACGAAAAGGATGACCTGAACACCAAATACAAGATAGTTGTGCAATCCGGAATGCACCTGGTAGCAACCAGACCACGGTTGCTCCCATATTATGACATGATCTGATGGGCGTTGGATCACATAGACCTACCCACCATAACTATCATAAGCGACCGACGGGTCGCGGTCGGGACTTTTAGACCAGAGCATATCCAAAATATGTATAAGCTCCCAACAACATCTGAATACACATATGATGCTGAATTCCTGGAGGGGTTCAAAGAGAAGGAATGCACTCAATATGACAAAATCATGCCTGGTTTGATAAAAGATTGGGTTTCGCGCTCCGCGAAATTCAGAGAAAATGACCAGGGCGTTTATTCAATCGCTTCGCTGGAGCCACAGTATATGTATGTAGCAATGATGACATGCCGACTATTCGGAAAGGAGGATACATCGCATTTCTACATTTCATGGGTACCTCTCATGTTTCGGGTAGCAGAAGGTTGTTCATTTAATTGGGCAAAGATACTCTCGGACATTTTGGCCAACCGGGTCACAGAGTATCGGGAGCAGAAGGAAAGCGGGAGACCGTCCTCTTTTTTCATGTCTGCATACATTATGGACGCGGTATGTTCTATGACACCATTCCCTTTGATGATCTGGGCTTGGAATCCAGTCCAGGAAAATCCCATGCATGAGTATCATGACAAACTATGGGAGAATAAAGCGGACAAATTCATTTACGAAATTTTCAACTGGGTGATGGTGCCCCTGCACATCGCCATTTTTGGTCGCTCGCCACCTCGCATCTCAAATAGAATTGCTGCAAATCTGAGTGGTATAGCGGACTGGTACGTAGAAGCAGATTTTTCCTATTTCAAAGTGTTCAGAGTTGTTGTTCCCCCTCTTGCACTACCGCTATTCATCCCCGACAAGCTGGCTTGTCGCGAGATCGCCAGACAAACAGTGATTGGCGAAGTGAGTAAGGAACTCAAAGCATCATCGAAGAAGGTATGGTCGTTTTTCCCCGTTCGGCTAAATTCTTATTCTTTATTGGATTTTGGGCATGCCAAAGCTGAGGCTGCAGCCCTGGAAGACCTGAGTTTGGTCTCCATTGAGTATAAACAACATGATCCACAGAAAATTGTAAGCAATCTTTTAGCTAATTGTGGGCTGAAGAGGTTTGAACACGAGTGTTCACCCTCGGATGATATTTTCCGAGGGGCGAGGTCTTATGGGGAAGTGCTAGTTCAAATCCGATCTTTAGCACTCGAAGACATGGCCTCTGTATTAAATTTTCAGGAAAACAGATGAAGTTGTCTTCCTGCTGTGTTGTGCGGAGGGAGCCCGGGCATTTCTGAGACAGAACCGAAGGGTGATGAAGGCCCCAAAGAAACAACTTCTGGTGTAGGAAAAATCCATAACGAGGAGGAGCAAACGAATAAGCCTGAAGCAACGACACAGAAGCCGGACCCGCCAGAGACCCAGAATCCGGAAACTTAGACGAAGACCTATGATCCTCCGAAGAAACAGGACTCGGTCGTCACACCAGGAAAGGCAGCGAGACAGATCGGGGAACCCATCACTTCTGTCACCCCCTTGCAGTAAACGCAAGGAAATATAGAAGAAGGATGGATTTTCGATAAAGAACTGAGGCCTATCAGAGCAGAAGAACTTCCCCCAAACGAGTTCTTCTTTGACAAAAAGAGAAAAGCTGTGGTGAAAAGGGAGTCCTATCAGGATGAAGGAGCGACTGCTAAAAAATTCAAGTTTATGACCGATGGAAAGAACAAAAAAAATGAGGAATTCGCCATGGAAATCGCAGGAACTCTAGGAGCGTATGCATCGACGAATCAATTCTCGGTCGGGATGTTAAAAAATCAGCTCAAAAGAAAGAATCATCTGATCAAGACTCTCGAAGCCAGAGTAGCTTCGGCCACAGAAAGCGCTAAAATTCAGGTGAGTGGGGAAATAGAACTGGCCCGAATAGCTGATAAAAATGAAATAGAAGTGCTCAAAGTCAATTTGGAACAAGCGCATTCAGTGATCCGAGACGGTTGGGTGCAAGCTGGTCAACAGAGGAATATGATTGTCAAGCTATAGGCTCAGGTAGAGATCACTGAAAGTAGGGTGATTGATGTCGATGGGTTTAAATCCCAAGCGACCCAGATTCGGAGCAAGATCTCTTTTGCATAGCAGAGTTTGCTCGCCAAAGTAGGAACAATACGAGAGGATTGTCTGTTGATGCATCGGGTTTCTGAGAACCTGACTGATAGAGAAAGAGATGCAGGAGCAGCTCGGGTTTCCTTCCAGGAGGTGGTGATAGCCACTAATGACAGAGTTTCGGTAGGTTCTCTCAGACTCGCCCTCCCAGAACAAACTAGAGGCAACATTTTGTTGAAAGATTGGGAACATAACATTGCACTGGGCAAGGAACAGACCCAAAAAGTGACCAATTCATTAGTAGAAGCCTTCAATTCTATAGAAGGCGAGCTGTTGGGTATGGACACTGGAGGCGATGCTGAAACGTTAATACAAATGAATGTAGAACAGATCTCACTTGATCTGAAAGAGAAGGAGGAGAGAGATTCGACCGATATCTCTCAGATGGACAGGGTGGACATGGCTCGAGTTGATAAGCATATGATCCAACCCAACACACAACTAAGTGCCCTAGACATCGTCGATGCACAAATGGAGGATAAGCTGCAACAGTTAGCACGAGAATGTTACTTTGCTGAGGCCAGCTGTCAAGCGGAACCTTCACAGCTCGTATCTCAGTTTGTTGACATATGTATCGCCTGCACTGAATTCGCGCGAAGACAAGCACCCGGCACCAAGTGAAAATAGAGTGTGAGAAAGGGAGTGATTGCGCTCTTCTCATTGTAACCGAATTTGTGTAACCGTTGAAAGTCTAACTGATCTGCAAAGATGTATAAATATATCAGAAAATGAAATGAACAGGGCTGGACCTTTTTTGAGTCAATTGTAATAGAGTTTTTGCATTCAAGAAGTTAATATAAGCAAATATGGAGATTCTCGATTCCGTCAAGACTGTGTTACAAGTTTGTTTCTTTATGTTTCATGTTTCATTTCATTCCACTTTTCATAATTGATGTGTATCGTTATATTTTAGTACGACCACTACTATAACGAAAGGATTTCATCTTTCTGTAATTGGTTATTGTCTTTCCTCTGCACCAGCTATCAGCGGGTGTAAGACCAATTTGCACTTACAGAATTACATATATATTTGTGATGTGTCAATTATTTCTATACTAATTTCCTCTTCTGTTTATGTGTGAGTTTTCTCTTTGACAGGAACCTTGCGTTATATGCATCTAAATGTTTTTCTCTCACCCCACATCTTTTTATTAAAAATAATATAGTTACGAGAAAGAGCCTTCAATTTGCATTCCTATTTTATTCTTAAAGTAAAAATTTCTCTTTATTCCGACCAAATCAAGACAGCGTTTAACATCTCTTTCAATCCTTTCCTATCCTTACTGTTCCTCAATGACTATCCCTGCTGCAACACAACCCAATATTGAACCCGGACTATCTAATCAAACACATATTGCTTTAAATCTTTTTGACATAATCCTTAAAACTGCTAACAACTGGGAGGAGCTTGAACATTCATGGGCAGCCATTGAACAAGATATTACTACTCAGGAACAGTTGGAAGCTAGACAATGAGAACATAGAAATATTCCCTAGTTTCCTATACCGAAGGTTAGCATAATCCTTTTATCAATCTTTAACATACTTTCGGATGCCTTGACACTGTAATTTTAAGCCTTAAGTACAGACTCAGGAACAACAGGAGTATCAATATGAATAGTAGATGATGAAGGGGGGGTAGATTGACTAGACTTGGGATGTATCTTAGACCCTTTTTCTACTTCTACTCCTAGATTCTTTGTCTATGGAACTTATTTGTTTTGTG
Organism: Picea sitchensis; assembly: GCA_010110895.2. NCBI lineage: Eukaryota > Viridiplantae > Streptophyta > Pinopsida > Pinales > Pinaceae > Picea > Picea sitchensis. The sequence goes on from SNQJ01S0001261.1 coordinate 65,500, forward strand.
AAGATCCTTCAACCTCCTATGGGTTTTCCTCGATGTGTGCTTTATTTTGTGCTTTCTGTCTAAAGCCTGGGGGAATGTTTTCTTATTCCGGAGGGGATGTTGTTGCTTTTCCCTGCAATACCTTGGGAAAACCGCTTCATCTGTGTCTCTGGAAGGTTAGAAGACTAGTTTGCAAGTCAGATGATAATGTATGTACCCTTCCTAACACCTCTTTGTAGGTTTTGACCCCTTTGAAAATGTCATCACAAGGGGATTCCTCATGTTCAAATGCTTTCATGCCACACTGGGCCATGTGGCTTCCCACTGTTTGATAAGGGTCATGTTTCTTGTGTTTGAGATTCACCAAATTGACCTCTTCAAGAGCTGCAGCTTCAACTTTGGAATGACCCAAATTGAGTAGTGAAAACCTTCCAATCTGTATGGGAAAGACTGGCCAAAATTTCTTTTGAGTTGTCTTCAGCTCTATCCCAATACCGCCTATTATTATCTAATAAGATGCCTCCCTACATACCAGTCTGTCAGGGAGGAATTTAGGAAGTCCATGAGGAGGGATAGAACATTCGAAAACCCTTATATAGGAGAAATTCTCCTCAATAAACCAATAAGAAACCTCCTTGAGGTTTCCTATGACCGACTCTAAAATACAGGGGGGTTCACAACCATACATCATCTGATGCACCGGTATCACCATGAAATGAAAAATTTCATAAAAAGAATCTTTAGCATTTTCTTCCCACATGTTAGAATGATATTCATGAATCGGTTCAGGGCAAGCTGGGTTCCAAATCCAATTTATCAAAGGGAAAGGAGTTGTGAAACATATAGCGTCTGTGATGTATGCTAACATGTAAAAATCTATTAGTATGCCACTGGATCTCACGGTTTGATACTCCATAAAATCCTTAGCTAGGTTATCTGATAGGATTTTGTTCCAATTGAAGCTATAGCCTTCGGCTTCTTCATGTAAAAGGAGAACCCATTCTACCGGGAAATGGGTAGGACTTTTCTTTCTAAAAGGTCTACATAACATCATAGCCACATAAACCATGTACTCATTCAAAGAGGCTGTGGCATAAACGTTATGGGTATCGGCCCTGGATTTTGGTGTGTGTCTCCACCAGTCTTTGATTTTGCTAGGGTATGTTGGTCTGCCTCTGTGCATTCTTTCCTTTGAAATTCACTTACGAATTCTTTATTATAAATATGTTTAGAATTGGGAGACAGTTTGTACATTACTTGCATATGCTCTGGTCTGAAAGATCTGACGACGACCCCTTGAATATCCAAAATTCTTCTTGTTTGCACAACTGTCCTCTCTAAATCCCAACTGATCATATTGTTGTATGTCATGAGTTGTGGGCACGTAGCCACTTAGTGAAGTTTGGACTCTGCTATGTCTTGGAGTTTCTTTTCATAATCGTCGGGAAAATTCTTGATTTCGTAGTCCAGGGTTTCGAAAATTTGCCTCCGGGATTTGATGGAATCAATGGCATGCAGTGTAGTATCAGACACGACATCTCCTTCTGGGCTGGAGCTTTCAGTTTCTTCTTCACTTTTCTTAGATGCCTTTCTAGGTGCCATAATGTTCATGTTTAGGATGAATTCTTGTCGCAGAGAAAAATGTGTAAGCTTGTTGAATGCAATTCACTTCTGAATTCAAACGATAAGAATGAAATTCAAAAAACCAAACCTCTATTAACCTTTAAATCTTATTATGATGGATGTATTGAGACAGGTGGTAAAACTTTAATATCTTAATGGGGGAGATATGCCCAGAGATACGTAGTTAATTCAAAAATATCTTTATTCGTTTGTTGCAAATATTACCGTATATCGGCGATTTCAAACTGGAGTTTCGAAAGGACTGCTTTGACCAAATCCCAAAATGGGAAACATGAAAAGTCATTTTAATCCTTATTAATCCCATTTTAAACTAACTTAAATTTGTTTTAAACTTTGTTAAAAAATTCACGATTTTGCATTTTGGAATTTTGGGGATCCTGTATCCATGAGGTATGTCATGAGCAAACCCTGAATCATGAAATCACGATGGGATTAGTTTAGACGTTGATTACTTTTATTAACACTTTAATCAATTAAGATTAGTAATTAACTTCTTCTTTTCGGAAAATCAGGGACTGAGAGTTCAAGGGCTGACGCTTTGACAACACTTTGATACAAAGAAACATGAATCATGAAAGATTAATGAATTGTTGATCATGCTTAAGAGTTTAATTAATCACAATTAGAGGATACTTTGTGAAACGCGCGTCGGGACTTATAGCACCTACTTTTTCCTTTTTTATTATTACTTTAATATAAATACTTTTTGGGATTTCGGCACCGAGAGTCTGGAGTTGTTAATTAGGAAAACATTCTTTGTGAAATGTCGAATCCCGAAATACGAAAAATCGAAAGACTTTTGACTCTTTTTTAGGACTAAGGGTGGCTCCATGACTAGAAAACATCAAAGCTTCAATTTTAAAGGGATACAAAATTAAACTTCCTATCAACACCACCCATTTAAGAAAGAGACCCACATGTCTTTAGGCCGAGGAGGAGATAAGAACCCTCTTTTGAGAAAAATTGAAATCTCCCATAAACTTCCCTTAAGGAATAAAAGAAGAAATATTATGCAAGAAGAGGAAGAACCTCAAGTCGAAAGCGAAATCCACAACCTCTCCCTCAAAGATATGGAACTCAATATTGACATCAAAAAAGTGTTTCCCAAGACTGATCAACCAGAGGACATGGCTCACCATAATCCTTTGATGGAAATAATTGAGAGCGAGGCCTTCGATGAAGAAGAGTATTTTGTATTTCAGAGCGTTGTTTTTTATAGCGAGTCCAAAAATGTAATTATTGAGAAAAGAAATGTAAAGAATAAAAAGGGGAGATCTCATTCAAAGGTGAACCTACATAACATGTGGCCTCCCAAAATTTCCAAAATTCACCAAGAAACTCGATATTCTTTAGGTAAATCGTCAATACCAGGCCAAAATTTCCAAAATTCACCGAGCAACTCGATATTATTCTCTGGAGATAGGGTCAAGGTCACTAGCATATATGACTCCTACCTTTGGGAACCCAAAAGTAGATTGTAAAGGGGTCAAGGAAGAGATGGGATTACCCAACTCTGTGGATTTTGTTTCCCCTTTTGTTTTGGGAGTATCAATATGAATAGTAGATGACGAAGGGGGGGTAGATTGACTAGACTCGGGAGGTATCTTAGACCCTTTTTCTACTTATGCTCTTGAATTCTCTATCTGTGGGACTTATTTGTTTTGTGAAGATCCTTCAACCTCCTGTGGGTTTTCCTCGGTGTCTTCTTTATTCTGTTCTTTCTGTCCAAATCTTGGGGGAATGTTTTCTTGTTCTGGAGGGGATTTTGTTGCTTCACCCTACAATACCTTGGGAAAACCACTTCATCTGTGTCTCTGAAGGTTAGAATATTGGTTTACAAGTTGGATGATAATGTTTGTACCCTTCCGAACACCTCTTCATAGGTTTTGACCCCTTTGAAAATTTCATCGCGAGGGGATTCCTCATGTTCAAACGCTTTCATGCCACAATGGGCCATGTGGCTTCCCACAGTTTGACAAGGGTCATGTTTCCTGTGTTCGAGATTCACCAACTTGACCTCTTCAAGAGTTACAGCTTCAACTTTAGAATGACCCAGATTGAGTAGTGAAAACCTTTCAATCTGTACGGGAAAGACTAGCCAAAATTTCTCTTGAGTTGTCTTTAGCTCTATCCCAATACCATCTGTTATTATCTGATAAGCTACCTCCCTGCATACCAGTCTGTCAGGGAGGAATTTCGAAAGTGCATGAAGAGGGATATAACATATGAAAACCTTAATATAGGAGAAATTCTCCTCAATAAACCAATCGGAAACCTCCTTGAGGTTTCCTATGACCGACTCTAAAATACGGGGGGGTGCACGACCATACATCATCTGATGCACCGGTATCACTATGAAATGAAAAATTTTGTAAAAAGAATCTTTAGCATTTTCTTCCCACGTCTTAGAATGATATTCATGAATCGGTTCAGGGAAAGTTGGGTTCCAACTCCAATTCATCAAAGGGAAAGGAGTTGTGAAACATATAATGTCTGTGATGTATGCTGACATGTAAAAAGCTATTGGTCTGGAACTGGATCTCGCGGTTTGATACTCCATAACCTCCTTAGCTAGGTTATCTGATAGGATTTTGTTCCAATTGAAGCTATAGCCTTCGGTTGCTTCATGTGAAAGGGTCACCCATTCTGCAGGGAAATGGGTAGGACTTTTCTTTCTGAAAATTCTACATAACATCATATCCACATAAACCATGTACTCATTCAAAGAAGTTGTGGCATAAACATTATGGGTATTGGCCTTGAATTTTGGTGGGTGTCTCCACCAGTCTTTGATTATGCCGGGGTATGTTGGTCTACCTCTGTGCATTCTTTTCTTTGAAATTCACTTACGAATTATTTATTATAAATATGTTTAGAATTAAGAGATAGTTTGTACATTACTTGTATATGCTCCGGTCTGAAAGAGCTGACGATGACCTTTTGACTGTCCAAAATGCTTCTTGTCTACACGCCTGTCCTCTCTAAAGCCCAACTGATCATATCATTGTATGTCATGAGTCGTGGGCGCATAGCTGCTTTGTGAAGTTCTGACTCTGCTATGTCCTGGAGTTTGTTTTTAGAATCATCAGGAAAATTCTTGATTTCGTAATCCAGGGTTTCGAAATTTTGCCTCCAGGATTTGATGGAATCAATGGCATGCAGTGTAGTATCAGACACGACATATCCTTCTGGGCTGGAGATTTCAGTTTCTTCTTCACTTTTCTTAGGTTCCTTTCTAAGTGCCATAATGTTCGTGTTTAGGATGAATTCCTGTTGCAGAGAAAAATCTGTAAGCTTGTTGAATGCAATTCACTTCTGAATTTAAATGATAAGAATGAAATTCAAAAAACCAAACATCTATTAAACTTTAAATCTTCTTACGACGGACGTACTGAGACAGATGGTAAAACTTTAATATCTTAATGGGGGAGATACCCCAGAGATACGTAGTTAAGTCAAAATATTTATATTCATCCGTTGCAAATATTACCGTGTATCGGCGATTTCAAACTGGAGTTTCAAAAGGATTGATTTCACCAAATCCCGAAATGCAAAATGCGAAAATTCGTTTTAATCCTTATTAATCCCATTTTAAACTAACTTAAATTCATTTTAAACTTTGTTAAAAAATTCGTGATTTCGCATTTCAGAATTTCGAGGATCCTGTGCCCATGAGGTATGTCATAAGAAAATCCTGAATCATGAAATCATGATGGGATTAGTTTAGATGTTGATTACTTGTATTAAATCTTTAATCAATTAATATTAGTAATTAACTTCTTATTTTCAGAAAATTAGGGATCGTGAGTTCAAGGGTTGATGCTTTGACAACACTTTGATACAAAGAAACCCGAATTGCGAAAGATTAATGAATTGTTGATCGTGTTTAAGAGTAAAATTAATCACAATTAGAGGATACTTTGTGAAACGCGCGTCGGGACTTATAGCACCTACTTTTTATTTTTTTATTATTACTTTAATATAAAGCCTTTTCAGGATTTCGACACCGGGAGTCTGGATTTGTTAATTAGTAAAACATGATTTGTGAAATGTCGAATCCTGAAATACGAAAAATCGAAAGACCTTTGACTCTTTTTTAGGACTAAGGGCAGCTCCATGACTAGAAAAAAGCAAAGATTCGGTTTTGAAGGGATACAAAATTAAACTTCATATCAACACCACCCATTTAAGAAAGAGACCCACATGTCTTTAGGCCGAGGAGGAGATAAGAACCCTCCTTAGAGAAAAATTGAAATCTCCCATAAACTTCCCTTAAGGAAAAAAAGAAGAAATATTGTGAAAGAAGAGGAAGAACCTTGAGTTGAAAGAGACATGCACGATCTCTCCCTCGAAGATATGGAACTCGAGATTGACATCGGAAAATTGTTTCACAAAACTGATCAACCAGAGGACACGTCTCACCATAATCCTTTGATGGAAATAATTGAGAGCGAGACCTTCAATAAAGAAGAGTCTTGTTGGATTACTGAGAGGGGGGGTGA
>SNQJ01S0001261.1:77441-87674 GCA_010110895.2 Picea sitchensis
CCATATTTACTTCTTATCAACCATGACAAAACAATAATGAGTCATATTTACATCAAACACTATTGGGTCCATTACCCAAACCTTTGTGCTACGGGTCTTTCTTCAAGGGTTGACATCAATGACAACCAACCTTAATCAACAACATGTTGGTGCTACCGAGACTTGCATCAAACAGGGTTGCTATTACTTCAACCGAGCAAATAGACTACTCATGGTACTAGATCTGGTGTTGATCTAGGATAAATAGGTCTGTACTCTGCAACCTGTTCAGATATCCGAGAACTGATATTTTATTCTACTCTTTTCTATTGGTGGACAAATGTTTACATGGCTACATAACTTGTTGGCATTAATTGTATAGTTTTAATTTGGGCTCTTAAGTTACTATAACAATGTGGAAACAATTTAATGGTTAAGGGAACATCCACAAGGGATGAAAATGAAAATTTTTCTGCTTAGAGCTTAGCCATAGGATTAGTACTCTATTTTGTGAAAGTATTTTTAGGTTCTTTGGTATCTATCAAATGTTTAGAATGTTTGATTACCACAAAATAAATAAGAAGGAGAGTCCCCTGCACCAAAAGTGGTATTAGAGCTGCACAACACAAGCATGGTGTTAGAACACTTGCATCACTCTCCAAGGCTGATTATTTCTTAGATGCACATGGATGTGGCAACATTATTTTGAAGGAGTGGTTTTCATGACATAATATATTGAGGTTGGTGAATCATAATTGACCATTACATCATAGATTTAATTTTGTTAGGGTTCAGTTTGACACTTTCATGAGATATATTATGACACACATATTCCATTTCTTGAAACCTAAAGGTACACTTGGAATGCTTTGCATATAGTTGTTTCTCTTCCAATACTTTTAAGACCGTGTCAACATGTTATACATGCTCTTCCCAAGATTTGTTGCAAATTAGTATATGATCAAAAATTACTAACACAAATTTTCTAAGGAAGGATTTGAAAATAGAATTCATCAAGATTTGAAATGTGGAAGGTGCATTAGTGAGGCCAAACAACATCACCAAAAACTCATAATGACCTTCATCTATTTTAAAGGTTGTTTTGAGGATTTCTTCTTGACTCATTTTGAATTGATGATATCCAAAATGAAGATCTAACTTGGTAAAGAAAATTTCTTTTTCAATTCATCTAATAATTCATTAATGACTAGAATAAGAAACTTATCTTTAATGGTCATTTTGTTGCACTCTCTATTATCTAGACATATACACCATGAACCTTCCTTTTTGTAAACTATCACTATTGATGATAAGAAAACATTTTGGCTAGGTTGAATGATGCTAACCTATAACATTTCTTGAACCATATGTTCAATCTCAGTCTTTTGTGCATATGGGTGCCCGTAAGGTCTGATGTTAGGTGGTACACTTCCCGGTTGAAAACCAATACCATGGTCATGATCTCTAGTAGGTGGAATACCTTTAGGCATGTCTCCAAATACCTTGGAATGATTGTCAATAACTTTGTGGAGATCCACATGAGTAGAGGGGCTAGATGTTTGAACATCTATGAGCACAATTGTGAAATTACACCATGGTGTCCATTTTTTTAGCAATTTTGTCATGCTATTAGAGCTTATCACTTTATAGGGTTTTCCTTGGATACCTCTAATTTCAATTTCCTTGGCTTGTGAGGAAAATCTCATGAAACGTTCCTAGAAATTAATAGCAATTGTTCCCAATGATTGTAACCATTGGATCCATAATAAGACATCACCACCACCCATTTGGATTGCAATCATGGGACTAAATAGTCCCCCATAGTGAGCTTTATACTATGACACTTCCCTAAAAATTTTATGGTACCTCCATTTGCAATCATTACTTGGAACTCTCGTGTTGGATATATAAATCAATTAAAAAGTTTCACTAATTTGAAATTAATGAAGTTATGGGTACTTCCAGAATCAATCAACATTGTTACCTTTTTCTTTTTGATACATCCTTCTATCTTGAGAGTTTTAGGAGTGTTGATGCCAGCCAATGCATGACAAGATAAGGTTGGAGTAGTCTATTATATTTCTAGATATTGTGATGGTTACAATTATTGATCTTCTTCCTCTTCACAATATATGTAGAATAATTTCCTCTCGCTGCATGTATGCCCCTTACTGTACTTGTTGTCACAATTGAAACATAGTCCCTTTTCTTTACTTTCATTCATTTGCTAAGGTGTGAGCCTCGTAGGTTGAATGAGGTTAGGAGAGGGAACACAATGCTCTCTATAGTTGTCAATGGCTATCCTTCTAGTGACCATATTTTTACTTTAAATTTTCCTTTCAAAACTAAAAGCATGCTCCAACAATTTAGGTTCCAAAAGATGCACCTCATTTAGAATGCTCTCCTTTAAAGTGCCCATAAAGAGATCTAACAAATTTTCCTATGGAATGTTATTTACTTTGAGACTCAACTTTTGAAATTGTTGAATGTGCTATATAATTGGACCTCTTTGCTAGAGTTTTATCAATTGGCTAAATAATGTGTTTCTCTCAATATCCCCACAATGTGCTATCAATTCATTCGTAAAAATGGACCAAGAGACAATATACCTTTTTTTGTTCACTAAGCCATTGGTACTAGACAAATTGATCATGCTCTAAATAAAAGGACAAGAGAGTTACCTTTTGTAAACTTGGCACTTGGTGTAGGTCAAATATTTCTCCATCTAGAATATCCACATTATAGTATCTTAACCATCAAACTTCCCCATATCAATATTGGGAATTATGTAGTTCCTTCATCCTTAGTTGAACCCCCAATGATGCAGATCTTGGAATAATGAATGGTCATGGTTCTGGGATTCAATATTCATGCTTTCCAAATGTATTAAATATTCCCATATGTGGCTGAGGTTCAACACTATTCTTCTCCTTATTTATATGATTTCCTTGGATCACAATATCCCTTTTTTGGAACCTCTATAAGAGAATAGTTTTTATGGAATTTTGTAATCATTCCATATTTTGATCCATCAATTTTCCATTTTATATTCCATTTTCCATTTCAAGTATTTCCTAAGAATGTGAGAAATCCACTATTTTCAATATACGACCATTCATGTCATAAGCATGGTTCTTCAATTGGGATACCATGTCATCTAAGTCTTCACTTTATTCAAGCATCATGTGTGAGTTATCTGGAGGTTAAGTAGGAGTATAAATTATTGTAAAACCCTTTTCCATGTGACAATATAATAATACTCATCTTTTTTTTTTTTTTTTTTATCTTTATCACAATTTTTGGATCACTAAAAACATATCTTCCAATCAAAAGTTATGCTAATTTCAAGTTAACATACCTTTAAAAACCTTGGTTTGTAGAGTGTCTTGTTGGCCAATATTTCACTTAAAGTATTTCTGAAATTTCAGCCTCTTTGAGTCTATTTTTCTTAATCTTTTGTATCCTAATGTGTCTTCACTTCAATTCCATAGGTTTGACCAAATTCCAATGTGCCAAGAGAAATTTATGGTAACTTTCCCAAAACTTGTTGCTTTTGTACCTTTCAAGAGAGCAAACTTGTATGACCTACCATGTGTCTAATTTTTTATATCTAGTTCTAAAATTTGGACCTAAAATACTATGGTCTATCTTATTTCCATTGGAATTGGTGGCATTCAATTTGGACTTTTCTATCTTTAGATATGATAGTTTTACCAAGAACACATGTTTGAGACTAGTTTTAGGACTACTCCAAAACCCTACTTTCCATAGCATGTATTTATGAAAGTATAGTGAACTAGACTATGTCTCTTCAATATTCCAAAAAATTCACTATTTGAAACCTCCCATGGAAAAAGTTATACTGAAAATTTGAATATGACTCATTTCAAACTAATTTTAGGATGAGTCACAAACCCTAATTTCCACGAGCTATATCTCTAAAAGTATAGCGAACCTAAACCTAAAATTTTGACCACAAGTACTTTGTTATGTCTCCTCGGGTCCAAAAATTTCATGGTATAAAACTATCCCAAAAAATTATAGCGAAAATATCAAGATGACTCATTTGAAGGAGCCAAACCCAAATATTGTATGCTTTGAAACCAAATGTTATTCACCAAACACCCAAATAACATAAAAGGAGAAAGAGAAGTAACTCTACACCTTGAGAATGAGAGAGTAGAATGAATGTGAAGCCTCTTCGAGGGGGAAATCTCCTTTTATAGTAGAAGAGAAGTACAAGATGAGATAATTTCTAGAACTAGATCTCCTTGGTATATATAGGAGACAAAGAGTACAATTGTCAATTTTCACATGCAACTCTATGTGACTAATTTTTAGATCTTAAAATTGCTTCCTATTGATCTAACAATGAAACCCTAGCTGTTATAAAATTTCACACTGAAAATTATTGACTGAAATTATATGCAGTGGAAACACAAAGCATCAGAGATGAATCATCAACACATATGAGACACAAATTTCAGTTTTGTAATCTTGTTAACTTTAGAAATTCTGAGGGAAAAACCAACCCTCTCAGCCAGTACAATATCACCAAAAAATGAGGACAACCTTGTCCTTCAATAACCATATAAATAAGAAAACCAAACCTCAACAATTTACTAGAAAGTTCCTCTGCCCACAAATCTGTTGCAGGTCACCTGTATGACCCGATGATGTCATATGTTAGTCTGTACAGACTTTCTCTTGCCGAGAAAACTATGTATGCAGTTCTCCTTACTGCAACCTGCATACATATGCGCTCTACTCCACCGCAACCCGCGTATACGCGACTGTGCCCACTGCAACTTGCATACATACATGATTCGTCCTCTTGCAACCCACGTACATACACACTTTTCCTTCCTGCAACTCACGTATAAGTATAGGAAACCCTTATATGGAAACCTACATACAATTTGCTCCCTACGACTTTTCTTCCTCTATGCCAAATTTTCCACCATGCAGAATTTCCCTTTGCTGAAAACACCAAGCCACCTAGCACAAGTGATCCACATATTTTACTTAGCTAGTTAATGATTTGCTTACTTTAAAAGAGTGTGAAAATCAAGACAAAAGAAATACATAAAGAGACTATGAACAATAATAATAAACAACAAGGAAATAATAATGACACAATGAGATGATGACAAAGTTCACCCAAAGTGGGCTACATCTATGGGTCTGCTTCCAAAGGAGTGGCCTCTTCTATTATGATGAAAATATGGAAAAATTACATCAAAGTATTCAATCTCAAAGATGGTCTTCTACTTTACTGCAACACGATGACTTCCAAAATCCTTTGAAATCTATCTTTCCCCTTTACAATTCACTAAGAGGGATTACAAAGCTCATTTCTCAATATTACAAAAGAATCATATCATGCTATGGAAAAATACCTTTGTTTATATAACAAAGGTTGATGGTATAGTTTGGATTCGATCCACTTTTATGGTAATGACATAAATGGTTAACAACCATATATATTGTATGGTATAACCAAAAGACTTAAAATAACCATATTATATCAAATCAAAACATTTATATTAACCATAATATATGGTCAACACACAATATTTCGACCTCGTTCCAAATTGAGTCATATGGATATATAATAATGGTTAAATGTGTCGGTTGTTAAGTGGTAGGAATTACACAAATGTAACATTAATATAATTATATCATTATGTTTCTTATATCAATGAACTTCTATGGTGCATTGGCAAAGGCGTTGGTTTCACTGGCATGAATAGTTATATACGCAGATATTTTGGCAGAGGTCGTGGGTTCCAATGCCTATTTGGCATACGTTATAACCATTACAACTTAAATTAATATTTCATGGATATTATTAACAAGACCCATTGGTGGTATAGTGGTAAGTGGAGATTATGTAGGCGGTCGGTCGGGTGGAGGTCACGAGTTAGAACCTCCCCCTGACAGTTTTGGTCGTGACCAGGCCCGAATGACATTTTTGGGGGTGTCACGTGTCACCACCAAATAAGTCAACATGTCACCATCGGATTGGTCCAGTTGTCACCCTGTCCAGACAACAATATGCCACATAATTACCTGCCATGTCAACTCCAGTGCCACATCATTACTTGCCACATCAATGTACAGTCGATGCCATGCCACTTGCTAGCTTGGATTCCACGTCATGCCTCTACCACATGTCCACTTCTCAACCTGCCACATGTCCTGTATGACTTCCATGTGTCACTTCGTAAAGATGCCATGTGTCGCCTCTGTCCTTCCTTTTGTCTCATTTGAAAAAACCTTCAGAATGCGATATCTTTCTCATACGAATTATGTTTGAGCCCATTCAAGCGACATCAGAAATCTCCCGTCAAGCTCTTCGTCATGGCGAATTTTCCATAAATTTTTGAGACCTTTTAATTTTGAGGTATTTTGGATCGTCCCCACTGAGAATCTTTTGGACCACCAAAAGATTTTCATTCAGACACAAAGTGAGGGTAATTACTTCCCACTTGACCTGTATTTGTCCCCCATGCTTAGACCAGTTGGATCATTATAAAAAAATGAATAACAACGATGAAAGTTGAAATAATGTTTCTAACATAATTAATCATTCTCTTTCTTTCACAACTACTTGCATTCAACATATCCACTACTAACCATGCACAATACATCAACAGTAATAGTGAACACATAGATGTTACTGAAAATGAATTAGCAACTCCCCTTTTCTTCTTAACAGAATCCAGCTTGATACTTGCATACAATGAATCCTCATGTGGCAGCTTTGGAGAATCCTAAAAAAAATCATAGCTAGGAAAAAACTTAACTATTTTGTTGTTACATTCAAGATCACACCCTTCAATTTGTTGAAATATTGTAACTGCAAAGAGTATTCTATTTATTATTGATGTATTATTCATTAGATCAATCCCCTTTTGTGGATTGATCATGTTGGGCATTGTAAATGACCAAATCCCCTTTTGCGGATTGGTCAAACCCTAATTGTAATATGCATAATGAGAAGTTGGCCCCCATAATTAATTAAAGTGGTTATAACCACCCAGAAGGAGAAGTCGGCCCCACTGGTGAAAAGACACGTCCTTTCAGCACCTGCCAGATTGTATAAATAAAGGAGGCTAGCACCTCATTTGTTCACTCACTCACTTGATCATCAGAGCACAAGTTTGGAGCTGCAGTTGGAGAAGAAGGAAGAGAGAGAGAGGTGCATTACTTGGAGAGGACTTTCTCTAGTGTTTGGTTTATTCTCTTGGCATTGTATTGGCTATCTATATTAAGGAAGTTTTTGTTGGGTTTTCTCCCCCATGAGGGTTTCCTAGGATAAATGATGTGTCTTTTGTGATTGTGTATTTCTCAGTGATCCTATCTATGCTATGGTTATCTAGTGAATTGAAAAGAAACCTAATAATAGCTTAAACTCTAACATGGTATCAGAGCTAAGCTAAAGAGAGCATATTTCACAAGAAAAACAAAAACATCATAGTTGTCGTACAAGAAAATTAGGGCTTTTATTGAAGAGGAATTTTGGCCCAAAAGTCATCTAGAAAAGTGTGCCCTAGCCCAAGGAACTCTTTGGCACCTTCAGTGCACCTTTCCAATGGATAGAACTCCTGGAAAGTGAAACCCTAGTTTTCACCAGTACCAGAAGTACTAGAAAACCAGAAGTACCAAGAAACCAGAAGTACCAGAAGTACTAGAAAACTAGAAGCACCAGTCCAAAAATCCGTTGGTCAAGTTTGAGGGGGAAAATTTGGATTTTCGGACATCTGACTATACCAACTTACTCGCCTCAACTCAGCGCATCTAGCCCCTGGATCAGAATTTCAAAATTTGAAGTTTGAAAAATTAGGGTTTCCTCATAAAACCCTAAGTTGTAGTTGCAGTTACAGTTACAGTTTCAGAATCAGTTGCAGTATCAATTGAGGTATCAGCTGCAGTACCAGTTGTAGTCACCCTTGAAGTTTTTAAGAGTTGGAAATTATTACCGTTGCTTCCAGATGGTGCCACTACCTACAAATATCAGAGGTATGTATTCACATATGTTTAAACTATTAAGCTATAAAGGGTATTTGCAGGAGAAGGGATCTCTTACCATAGATCCAGAAGGATATCAAGATTCAACATATTTAGAGGAATAATGCAACCCAGGTTTGATTATTCTGATATGAATCTATTTGATATGGCATTATTTGATTAGTGTTGCATGTTGATGCTATGACCATCATACTAACCTTTGGTCAAAAATTAAAGTCAAAGTATTAAATGGATTAAAGTTGAGATCATAGAGTTTATCCTCTAACCCAACCTTATGTCAAAATAACATATTGTCTTAGTACAGAAGACAGGTTGAAGAAACACTCGTCATCTTGAGTGAAGGAGACTTGGAAGAAAAGCAACACACTCATTCTTGAGGACAAGGCTCCAGGTTTGATTAATTAAGTTGATAAGATTCAAACTTGCACGTGACAAAGTTGATGACTACCCCTTTACAAGTAAACACTATAGTTGAGATAGCAGTCTTTGAAAAGTATTATACTTGGTAGCATATTGAGATAAATGCTTAATGTAATGGATACAACTAACATCTCCTCTAGGAGAAAATTCTTTTGTTGATCCCAGGTGACCGTGGAGGAATGTTTGATCACAACACTAGAAGAGTGTTGACCTCATTTCGTATTGCATTTCTTACTTTTGATCTTTTCTTCAGACAGATCACAAGTGATAGCTCTAAAGGAGCTACTGTGTTGATTATTCTTGTTTTTGTTTTATCTACTATTATCAAAAGAAGTATTATTCCTGCTTGTTGTTTGGTTGACCTTGTTTTAGGTCACAAGTGATAACCTTGAGAAAGCTATAGTGAAGGTTGCATAAGGCAACATATTAGATGAGATATGAAGCAGACCATGTACATGACCATATACACTCATGTACCAAAGAAGATGAAGAAGAAGCTATATTTTGAGATTCAGAGTATCTCATATGAAGATTGATTGAAAGGAGCAGAAGGCTCCAAAGATGACCGAACATTAGAACAAGAACTCATAGCAGAATTGTTCAAAGGTTAATGAAGCCACCTTGACGGGAAGTAGAACTCATTTGAATCCTGACTCTGCGTTTCATATTTAGACTTGGTATTCAACACCAAGTATACCCTGTAAGAGATGATGAAGTCCTTGTAGACTTAGAAGAAATCGAAAGTAAGCCTGATCTCAGAAAGGATCATATGAAGAGACAACTTCCAGGACTAGGAGACAGATGCGATGAGAAGGCTAGATCGTAGCTTCAGAAACTTCTACGAGATATGAAATCTCCTGGGAAGATTCCCTTGTTTCAGTAACAGAGAAGAAAGCCAGTCTGAAAGACTAGGATATGTTTTCTTCCGTGAGACTAGAAGATAAGTCAGTATTGACTTCCAAGATTGATCTATATAGATAAATCATGTTGCAGATGTACAGAGCCTGATGTGTGTCTAGAGGATTCTCCCAACAAGAGGGAGAAGAATATGACAATACACTTACTCCAGTAATTGAAGAAATAGTTCCAATATTTATGAAGACAACCAGAACAACCATGATTCATATATAGTATGAGATGCAGGGGAGCAATTCCCATATTTAAAATTGAGTGGAAGTTGGTGCATTACATTAGTTGGGTCATGGACACATGAATTACTATGAAATATAGAGTTACCTCTGTTATCTCCTAAAATAACACTGTCATTTTACCAATTTTTAAGTGATAGGAATAGGTCCAAAAATTCATTTCCAATTTTTTTTAGGTGTGTTAGAAGGTCTGCTATTTGGATACAAACTTGGAAAAAACATCAATTTTGGTCTTGGCAATCAAATCTTTAAATCTCAGGTTTCGGTGGTTAAGAGGGGCTAAAAAACTACTCATTAACCACTGAAAGTATTGGTTTTCGGTGGTTAAGAGGCGAAAATAAAGGGCATGTTAACCACCGAAAATGTTTCTATGCGCAAAAGGAAAAAGCCCGTGCTTTTGCACGAGCTAGATGTCAAATGGGCGCAATCATTAAGTTATAACCGCCGAAATTTTATCTAGGTGGTGAGGTATGAAGTTCTTATGGCATCTTATCTGAAGATTTATGTCCTTTTCTCCTTTTAACTACCAATTGTCATTTCAGAATTAAGGCTCGACAGAAATCCATAATTCCATGCATGATTTTCAGATAACAGAATTGATTTGTCACATGGGCCTTCATTATCTCCAGTCACGAGGATACAAAATCATTAT
>SNQJ01S0001261.1:87684-100788 GCA_010110895.2 Picea sitchensis
AAACTCTCTGAACATTTGTGGTTGAAAGCCTTGTCCATCTAAATGTGTTCATGCATGTTTTGAGTGAGAAATGATTCAGTCATCTGACTTGATCCAAACCCACACTTATTATTGAGAAAACAGTTACCAAAAGATTAAGTTACTAGGCATCTCTGACTTACAACCTAGGAGAGTTTCCTGGAGTGATAACAACCTCCATGAAAGAAGAAGAGCTATCTTCAGTATCAGTTATTGAGCCACTCTCAGTTTCATATGAAGTTGTTGTCATGATAGAATAAGAGGAGTTGCTCATAGATTTCAGTAGCCACAATGAGAATGAAGCAATCATTCTCAGCTTCAGAGCAACTGCAGGTGCAGAGTCCCAGTTCCAGAAGGAAAAATTGTAGAAAGAGGAGAGGACATACTCTCAGGCAGTGAGACAGATAGTGCTTTGCAGAGAGCACATAGAGCTAGCACATCATTGTGCAGATTGAGTTGCAATTGAGCAAGTGTACCAGATTGGTACAATGTAATGATAAAATTTGATTTGAAGATTGAAAATAGAAAGACTCATGTCTGTCGGTTGAATGAAGCTATGCACGTGTTGAAGCAATCTCCTAGAGCTTGGTGTGGGAAAATTGGCAGTTTCCTGACGAGCTTGGGCTTTACCAAGAGTTGATTCTAACCTTTATCTCAAGGTTATGAATGATGAACCAATGATGTTACTACTATATGTAGATGATGTATTCTTGACAAGATGTAGAAAATCTCATCACAGATTACAGAAGAAGCTCACTACAGAGTTTGATGGAAGACCTAAATACATTATATCTTAGGTCTTGAAGTTTGGTAGAGCATAGAGAAGATCTTCCTTAACCAAGGGAAGTATGCAGTTAAAATGAAGAGGTTTGACATGTTGAAATGTAAATCCATGTACACACCCATGGAAACGAATTTGAAGCTCCTGGTAGATACCTCGTCAGAATTGGTTGATGCTACTCTATACAGACAAATTATTGGTTCAGTGATGTATCTGACGAATACCAGGCTAGATATATGTTTTGCCTTGAGTCAGTATCTGGTAGAACCTAGACGTGTTCACATTGTTGCTACAAAACATATGATGAGATACCTTAAGGGTACGTTGGATTTTGGTCTCTATTATACTAGAGATCATGACTTCAGACTGTGTGGTTACACCGATTCATATTGAGCTGGAAGTGTTTCTGATAGAAAGAGAACTTTAGGATGTTGTTTTAGTCTGAGGTCAACCATGACTTCATGGTAGAATAGGGAGCAACTCAACATTGCTCCGAGCACGGCAGAAGCGGAATACATTGTTGCATGTTCCACCAGTAGTGAAGTCGTATGGCTTTAGATGTTGTTGACAGATCTATTTGATCTGGAGATGGAAGCCACCGTGATCCTATGTGATAACCAGAGTTGTATGGAGATGATGTGTTCTATAATGATTTGTATCACATAGAGATCCGATATCACTTCATTCGTGATATGTTGCAGAGAGGAGCCATAAAGCTCCAGTATGTTAGCACAAATGAACAGGTTGTTGATGTGTTGACCAAGCCTCTATCTCGTGTAAAGTTTGAGCACTTTCGGGATAAGCTTGGTGTAGTCTGAAACAACCTCCCTCGGAAGGGGGAGTAGTGTTGCAGTGATGCTAGCCTAGTGCTAAAGATTTTCAACTTTGTGCTGATATTGTTGAGTTGTCAGCCTTGTGTTGTGATGCTAGCTTCATGTTGATGATGTGTTTCCAGCCTCGTGTTGTGATGTGTCATCCTCATGATGTGATGTGCCAGCCTAGTGCCGTGATGCCAACTTCGTGTTGATGATGTGCCAACCTAGTGTTGTGATGTCAGCCTTGTGCTGATGATGTACCATCCTCGTGCTGTGATGATGTGCTAGCCTAGTGTTTTGATGCCAACCTTGTGCTGATGATGTACTAGCCTCGTGTTGTGATGATGTGCCAACCTTGTGTGTGATGATGTGTTGCCAGCCTCATGCTGTGATGATGTGTTACCAGCCTCGTGCTGTGATTCCATATTTATGCTGATGATTTTGTGTTGCCAGTATCATACTGTGATGCCAACCTCTTGCCGATGATATTGTGTAGCCAGCTTCGCACTGTGATGCCAACTTCATGTTGAAGACTCTCATCCTAGTGCTGATGTTGATTATGCTCCATCCTTTGTGTTGTGATATTGTTGTTGTTGATGTTGTATCAACCTTATGTTGTTATTGATGATGATGTATTACTGTTATACTAATCTAGGTTGATGCAGATGATGATGCCACTTCAGCTTCTTGCTGAAGATGATAATGATGATGCCACTTCAGCTTCTTGCTGAAGATTATGATGATGGTGTTATTTCAACTTTAATGTTGAAGATGGTGATGTTAATTTAGCCTCATGCTAAATATGTTGATGATATTACTTTATCCTCGTGCTAAAGAAGATGATGATGTTACTTTAGCCTCATGCTAAAGATGTTGATGATATTTCTTTTGCCTCATGCTAAAGAAGATGATGATGTTACTTTAGCCTCATGCTAAAGATGTTGGTGATGTTACTTCAACCTCATGTTGATGAGGATGATGATGCTACTCCAGCTCCATGTTGTGAACAATGATGATGAGAAAAACTTCTGATGATTTATAGATATGACAGTCAGTGTTCTAGATGTTGTTGATGTTGCTACCCTCTCTCTCTCTCTCTCCTGATGATGTTGTAGAATACCCTTCTTGTTAAGGGGGAGTGTTGAAATATTGTAACTGCAAAGAGTATTTTATTTATTATTGATGTATTATTCATTAGATCAATCCCCTTTTGTGGATTGATCATGCCGGGCATTGTAAATGACCAAATCCCCTTTTGTGGATTGGTCAAAACCTAATTGTAATATGCATAATGAGAAGTCGCCCCCCAGAATTAATTAAAGTGGTTATAACTACCCAAAAGGAGAAGTCGACCCTGCTGGTGAAAAGACACGTCCTTTCAGCACCTGCCAGATTGTATAAATAAAGGAGGCTAGCACCTCATTTGTTCACTCACTCACTTGATCATTAGAGCACAAGTTTGGAGTTGCAGTTGGAGAAAAAGGAAGAGAGAGAGAGAGGCACATTACTTGGAGAGGACTTTATGTAGTGTTTGGTTTATTCTCTTGGCATTGTATTGGCTATCTATATTAAGGAATTTTTTGTTGGGTTTTCTCCCTCGTGAGGGTTTCCCAGGATAAATGATGTGTCTCTTTTGATTGTGTATTTCTCAGTGATCCTATCTATGCTATGGTTATCTAGTGAATTGAAAAGAAACCTAATAATAGCTTAAACAACACAATTTCTTTTGCAGACACGAGAGACACATTATTGCTTGCATTCAAAATATTTTTTAGTTGTCTTGTAGTTACAAGAGAAAGATCACTTTTCATGTGATGAGCTCTTACAATATATTTAATTCCATATTTAATGAGATCGTACCTATTCTCCTCTCTGAAGAAAATGACTTTCCTATCATACAATTAAGGGCTTCCCAATACAATACCACATATTTAAAGAGGGACCACATCTAGTTAAACCTCACCAACAAATTTAGAAGTGACAACAAATCTAAGTTTACACTGTCTAGTTAATTGTAACTTTGCATTATCACATACCCAACCAAGAGAATAAGGGTTGTTATGAGGTTTTGTTTCCAATCCTATTTTTTTGACAATTGCTTCATATATCATATTTACTTGGGAACCAATATAAAAAAGAGTCTCAACTTCAGTATGCTTAGTTATCACCCTTATATGAAAAATCTCACTTCTTGTTCTTTCAGAATTAGGAGATGGAATTGGAGAGCTTGAACTAGCATGAGAAGATAGTATACTTTGCACTGCTACAACTGTGATTTGTGTTTCATCATCTGAGTTGGACCCCAAATCTTGTTGAACTATGGCAACAATATTTTGCTTTCCTTTGCCTCCAAACCTTTTAGGCCTTAACTCAGGATGCAACTTCCAACAATGAGAATCATCATGCCCTTCCTTTTTGCAATGATAACATGTAGGATTCACTTCTTCTTTCTTTGTTGTAGCTACCTTTTCCCCCTTGTTCTTACTTCCCTTTTGCTGAACAGGATCCATGGAGGAATCATCATTACCATCCTTCTCCCTAGACTCAAGATGCATAACTTGGACACATACTTCATCAATATTAGTGGGATTAAATAAAAGAATAGTATGGAGAATATAGCTATGCAAACCACCAATGTATTTTAGAACAATTTCTTGAGAATATAATGGAATATTTAAAGCCAATGCTTTCTTCCTAAACTCTTCAGTAAAAATTTGCACACTTTTCCCTTTTCCTTGTCTCAAATTTTTCCATTCCATAATTTCTTTCTGTGTATATCCCAAATGATATAATTGTTTCTTTAATGAAGATGTGAATTCAGACCAAGATGAAAGAAACTTACCATTCTTTTGAACAACTTATTGAAGTTTACTTTCCCACCAAATCACTGTTATACCTTCAAGTCGAAGAGAGGCCAATTGAATCTTTACCTCTTCTTCATCAATCTGTTGAACATGGAAATAAACTTCTATTTGTCAAATCCAATTATATAATATCTCTACACTAAGCTCTCCATTATACATGATTAATTCAAACTTGACATCCAACTTCAACAATGACTTATTTGGAGCAATCTTCTTATGAGGAGATGGAGACCGAGATGAAGAAGGAGACTACGAAGGATGAGGAGAAGAGGGAGAACAAGAAGGAGGAGATGTATTTTGTGAAGGATGATCATCTTCATTCTTAACTTGACTTGTGCCTTCTCCTCTTCATTTTCCTCTTTCATTGTAGAGCTCTTCCACCATTGCTTTCATCAAAGCGAATTCCTCAAAGAAATCCTCTTTGGAGTTAAACGGATGTGTTTTCCTTGGTGTGGCCATATTTCCTTTTCGAGTGCTTTTCCTTGAACCAATTTCGGGATTATAAACCCCAATTTTTCCTTCTCCCTTATTGAGTCTAGAACTGGTAAGCATCCACACTCACAAACCGCATCAAACTATCTTACTAGATCTGATACCAACTTGATACAAATCTTTTGCTTAGATAGTTAATTAATTGATTACTTTAAAAGAGTGTGAAAATCAAGACAAAATAAATACATAAAGAGACTATGAGCAATAATAATAAGCAACAAGGAAATACAAATGACACAAGAAGATGATGACATAGTTCACCCAATGTGGGCTACATCTTTGGGTCTGCTTCCAATGGAGTGGCCTATTCTATTGTGATGCAAATATGGAAAAATCACATCAAAGTCTTCAATCTCAAAGCTGATCTTCTACTTTGTTGCAACACAATGGTTTCCAAAAGCCTTTGAAATCTATCTCTCCCCTTTACAATTCACTAAGAGGGATTACAAAGCTCAATATCTCAATATTACAAAAGAATCATATAATGATATGGAAAAATACCTTTGTTTATATAGCAAAGGTTGATGGTATAGTTTGGATGCGATCCACTTTTATGGTAATGGCATATATGGTTAACAACCATATATATTATATGGTATAACCAAAAGACTTAAAATAACCATATTATATCAAATCAAAACATTTATATTAACCATAATATATGGTCAACAAAAAATATTTCGACCTCATTCCAAATCGAGTCATAAGGATATATAACAAGGATTGCATGGCAACGCAGTCCCTGCCGACTTAGTTGGGAAATACATGTTGAACAATGAAACTTAATATAACTAAATGCACAAGTAATGAATATTTTTTGTCAAAAGATAATAATTGAGGGTTGTTTGTTATTCAAAATGTATAATGAACAGTATAATGAGGGTTGTTTGTTATTCAAAATGTATAATTAAACTATAATATTCATAAATATAATATAAATATAATAATAAATAATATATTAGATAATAAATATAATAATGCATAATAATAAATATAATATAAATATATTAATGCATAATAATAAATATAATATACAACTTTTTATATTTAGATGTGGTGATTGGTGAAATTCATTGATTATGTAATTAATTCTACATATTGAAAGACTTGAAGGGAACAATAACAATTCAATTCTATCAACCAATTAGAAATGAGAAACAAAAACTTTTTTATTATATCCAAAAATATATATTTGTTTTCCTATGTCAAACATTACATTGCATACACAAATTTATGATCAAACGCAAATTAATGTCACATCAAAATCAAACTCATTGCTATAGTCCCATGGAAGGGACTAATAATGGTTAAATGTGTCGGTCGTTATGTGGTAGGCATTATACGAATGTAACAATAATACAATGATATCATTTGGTTGCTTATATCAACGAACTTCTATGGCGCATTGGAAAAGGTGTTGGCGTCATTGGAATGGATAGTAATATTACACAGATATTTTGGCAAAGGTCGCGGGTTCTACTCCCCATTTGGAATACATTATAACCATTACAACTTAAATAAATATTTCATGTATTTTAATAACAAGACCCACCAATGGTATAGTGGTAAGTGGATATTATATAGGAGGTCATGAGTTCGAACCTCCTACCGACAATTTTGGTCTTGACCAGACCTGGGTGGCCTTTTTTAGGGTGCCACGTGTCACCACTAGATTGTTCCATGTTTCACCACCGGATTGGTCAAGTTGTCACCCTATCCAATCATCACTTGCCATGTCAGCTCCAGTGCCACACCATTACCTGCCACATCAACACACAATCGACACCACCTCTTTTAGGTAGGCCCTTATGGATCTATTAACTCTTCCTGGTGATCTGAAGAGTCATCAACTGCACTAGAGGGATTTTTGCGTTCATATTTGGAGCTTTCTTCTCCTTACAATAAATATCCATATGAGATACTATGTATCTCGCAAAAGCACTCTTCTTCATCTACTTCTTCTTTGGTACATGGATGTATACGACCGTGTATACAACTTCTTATCTGGATAGTCTGCTCCATGTCTCAAACTAGAGACCATCTAATATGTTGTCTCCTGCAACCATCTAATATGTGACATGCATGGAACAAGGACAACAAAGGGAAAAACAATAGACAGGAATAATACTCTTATAATAATAAAAACAAGAACGAGAACAATAATCATAGTAGCTCCTTCTTAGAGATATTGCTTGTGACCTGCTTGGAACAAGAACCAAAATAAAAATATAATAATGAGAAATAGGAACAACACTCTTCTAGTGTTGTGATCAATCATTCCTCCATGGTAACCTCGTCAGAACAAGAAAACAAGAACAAAAATTATAATAGCATTTTCATAAGAACATATCTATGTCAACAAGAATAAAAAGGCAATCTCATGGTAATCATCATATTATTACCAAGGTGACCTGCCTGGAAGAAAAACAAGAAGTATCTCCTAGAGGAGATGTTAGTTCATCTTGCGACCAAATACAATAAAAAAATATATCAATAGTACTCGCATGCTGCCAAGTATTCATTGTATCTAGCATTAATAAAACCTTTCAAGGATTGTTGTCACAACTAGTAATGTATCAATTATCAAACTTGATATGTGCAAATTGGAAACTTATTAATTTAATCAATCAAACCTGGAACTTGGAGTCTTATCTTCAAGAACGAGTGTTGTTGATTTTCTTTTGAGTCTCCTTCACTCAATATGACAAGTATTCTCTTCAACATGTCCCCTGTACTTAGGACAATATGTTTTTTTGACAGAAATATGAGTTAGATAATATAATGCAAATAAACTCTAAAATCTCAACATTAATCAATCTAATACTTTGACTAGAGTCAACTTATAAATTTACTTTGAATAGAGGTTACTATAACTTCAATAGATCAAAATACAACTAGATGTTCATAAGATTACAATAATTCCATAACAACTAGAAGCATATGAAAATAATCAAACCGAGAGTGTGTTGTTCCTTTGAAATAGATGGGTATGAGATCCTTTGGATCTACGATTTTAAGAGATACCTTCTCCTGCAATCACCCTAAAAATAGTGATACAACTTAAATATATATAAGTACATACCTCCTGGTAGCATCGATAGGTAGTGGCACCATCCGGTAGCAGTGACAAGCAATGACGAACCTTAAAACTTCAAAGGTGCTTCAACTTGTAATCTAAAGGTAGCTGGAGATGTGTTGGGGTAAGGCACACTAGGTCAACCAAAAATTAGTCCCAACACTTCACAAAAAATTTCACTGCAAATGGTACTGCAACTGGAACTGCAATTGGCACGAAGGAACTGGCACTGCAGACCTAGGGTTTTATGAGGAAACCCTAATTTCTCAACTTCAGAAATTTTCAGATGTGATCCGAGGAAGAGATGTGCCCTAGTTAGGAGACCTTCTTAGTGAGTTCAGTAAGTGCTAAATGAGCTTAACAATGGGGGAAACTAAGGTTCTTCCTTCCAACGGTTAGACTGTTACTAAGGAAACTAGCTCTGAACCCATGTTGAAATTTTGGTATGCTCGTTTAACCATAGACAATGTCACATCAATGTCACCCAACCATAGGAATTCACATATTGCACCCCTGAGCACACTAACCTTTACTTAGAATAATTTCAACAAGCATACTCCAGAACCTACAGATAAAGCTTAGCTGCTAAGTGCATCAACAACTCAAGACAAGTAGAGCGCTCCTTCTCCAATGGTAGCGCACAAGAGAGAGAGTCCCCATATCCACATAATAAGTCTCATACACAACTGTAGCAGTTGCAGTTACACTACTATCTCAACCTTGTGCCATACTTAGCAAGAATATCACCAAGAGAATCACTTAATAGTGCTAGAGAGAGACCAAGACCAAGAGATGACCATATGCCCTTATTCCTCCTTGCAGCTACAGTTGCAGTTGCAACTACAACTCTCCACAAGACTTGTGCTCTGACTTGGTATCCAAATGAGCTAAAACATCCTCTATTTATATTAATTTGTCCAATGACTTTTTTGGCTAGGCTGACCTGACTTTTTGGTAATTATATTTTTTGTTTATCTTTTTCCTGTGGAGCCGACTTGCATTTCTGGAAGATAATATTATAATATTATTTATTCTGCTAGGCCGACTTGTCTTCTAGGGTTTCCACACATTTTTTTAATGGTTCACTTTCTATCAGAATATTCTATTCTAAGTCATAGGTTACACGTGGAGGTTAATACCTCCCGCAGCTACAAAAACATCAACATAGCCCACAAAATGTGCATGGGTACATATTCCAAAAATCATGAGTTACATTACCATGTTTCTTATAATCAAAAGAAACTTTAGTGTAATTAGGCTTATGTTAGCTTTTTAGCTTGGGAGGTACTCCGCATGTTTTGTCTTGTATGCAGATGTTACCTTAATATTTACACTACCAGGCACTTAACTTTGTAATAGCTTTTATAAAGTTATTTAAGTGGTTCTTTTATTAAAGTGACTTTTTAATAAAGTGTACCTTCTATTTTTAAAGTGACTTTATTATCATAAAACACTTATGCAATAAAGTGAAATTCACTTTAATTTTAAATGAGACATTTTGGAGGGAATGAATCATGACCCTTGATCTTGGAAAAGACAAGATCTAATCTTGGCCTTTGGATCTAGGGTTGGGGAAGATGAAAAGACACTTTTGGGGGGGAAATGTCATTTTCAGATTATAAAAGAATGCATTGGGAAGTGTGCAAGATATCTCGAATGTCGAGAGAGGACATCGGGAGGAGAGTTAGAGAGATTTTCTAAGTATGCTTGAGAGAGGAAAGTGAGTAACAAAGAGGGCATGATTCCCAAGAAAAAATTTCTGTGAATTTTTGGACGAAATATTTTTCTGCTATGGGAGGTCGTATTGTACAGATCCGTACAGTCCGTATGGATTTGGCACGGAAATCGAGGCAATTTTGGGCACGATTTTTGAGGTGATTTTCAGATTTTGGGCATGGAAAACGAGGTACAGAAGAGGCTGGACAGTGGTACAATTTTGGCACGAAAAACGAGGTAGATTTCTGTGGGATAGATTTGGTGCTGTGAGGTATTTTCCTTGGCTGGAAATGTTGTTTTGTTGCTGATATGTACTTTCCTGAAGCTGAATAATAGATCTCTCTCTCTCGTTGGGTTTCCCCACATTGGGGTTTTCCTTGGCATTTGCCTAAATTTCTATGAGTTATGGGTTGTTGTCCACTGTGTATTTCCGCTGCATATTTTTCTTAGCAATGTGTATTTCTGCTTATGGAAATTTCTGAATGTGGGTTTTATGCATTTCTAAAATTTTTGGCAGAATATTAGCTTGCTGATTTTTGTCATTAAAAATCTACATGGTATCAGAGCTTGGGCTCTAAGTGACAGTGGGCAGTGTGATATTTGGGCAAAAGGGTGTGATTGTTTTCCTTGAGTTGTGATAGGGAATATGGCTGCAAGCATTAGACATGAGGATCCGTTGGATGGAATTTCCAACTACTTTCAATGGAAGGTTCGTTTGTCAGTCGTTCTCAAGGAGAACAAGATCTATAGCTATGTCAACTCTGTTGTAGTAGCTCCCGCAGTAGATCCTGTTGCTTTGGACTTGCATGTGACCAAGGAATCCAAAGCTCAGAGGATTATTCTAGATGGGGTGAAGGATCACCATATCCCACACTTGGCTGAGAAAAAGATTGGCAAGGAGATGTGGGATGCACTTAAGAACTTGTTTGAGGTGAAGAACGAGAACCAGAAGATGGCCTTGAGGGCTAAGTTGCATGATACCAAGATGGGTAAGGAGGAGAGTGCCTCTTCCTATCTTACCCGGGTGGCTCAAGTTAAAGATGAGCTGACAGCTGTTGGAGAGGTCATTTCAGATTCTGAGTTGGTGAGGATAGCCTTAAATGGCTTCACCAAAGATTGGGAAGTCTTCGTGAAGTGCGTGGTGGGTCGTGATCATCTACTAGATTGGAGCAGACTGTTGGATGATTTCACTTAGGAGGAGATCTGAGAAAGATCTCAGAGCAGTGATCAGAAGACAGATAGAGTTGATGAGAATGTTGCTCTTATGGTAAAGAGCAAGAAGAAAGGAAGTTTCGGAAGGGACTTGAGTAAAGTCAGATGCTATTGTTGTAACCAATTGGGTCACCTTGCCTCTCATTGTCGTGAGAGGAAGAAGAAGAAGAAGAAGGAGTCAGAGGGGCTTGAGACAACTGCTACAACAACCATAGAGGACTTTGCTTCAAAGTTCGATAGGGAATTTTCTTTGGTTACCCTAGTTTCCAGTGTTGGCAGCAGAGGATTCAGAGGTGATGTCAGATGGATTGTGGATAGCGGAGCCTCTAACCACATGACGAGAATCTGGCGAGTATTCCCAGACTTCACAGAGATTGGTCCAGGTCGACAGGTGGTAAATGAAGGTGGTATGGCGAGAGTTGTACGTGGAATTGGGAATGTCAGATTCCAACTCGAGTTTGGGGGACTCTTGGAGATTGATGAAGTTCTCTTTGTTCCAGAGTTGAGTGTTAACTTGCTCTCAGTCTCAGCCTTGGAGGATGTAGGATATTGTGTATTGTTCAAGAGGGAACATATCTTTATCTATAGAGAGGGAGTGGACCCGGTAGAGCTGCAACTGATCGGTAACTAGGTGAATAGGTTGTATATGTTGAGAGGACAACTTATGATATATGATTCAACGTCGGATGAGGAGCGTGAGGAGGCTTCTGAGACTGCAGTGGCGCCAAGGTATCAGTCTTGCATTCCGAGAGAAGAGAGCGAGTCTCTTCTGAGCACTGGCAGAAGGCTCAGCCAGGTTGATCGAACCGATGCTCAAGATGAAGTGAGCTCAGGGTTCCGAGAGGTTGCCAGGAGAAGATATTCTAGTCTGAGTTATGTGCAGATGTTTCGGATGGCTCTAGGTTCAGAGGGAGCTCCTACAGAGCACAGTGTGATGGGACCAGATGATGGAGATGGCAGTGAGTACATCCCTCGCTAAGAGGGAGTGTTAGCTTTTTAGCTCGGGAGGTACTCCGCATGTTTTATATTGTATGCGTATGTTACCTTAATATTTACACTACCAGGCACTTAACTTTGTAATAGCTTTTATAAAGTTGTTTAAGTGGTTCTTTTATTAAAGTGACTTTTTAATAAAGTGTACCTTCTATTTTTAAAGTGACTTTATTATCATAAAGCACTTATGTAATAAAGTGAAATTCACTTTAATTTTAAATGAGACATTTTGGAGGGAATGAATCATGACCCTTGATCTTGGAAAAGGCAAGATCTAATCTTGGCCTTTGGATCTAGGGTTGGGGAAGGTGAAAAGACACTTTTGGGGGGAAAATATCATTTTCAGATTATAAAAGAAAGCATTGGGTAGTGTGCAAGATATGTCGAATGTCGAGAGAGGACATCGGGAGGAGAAATAGAGATATTTTCTAAGTATGCTTGAGAGAGGAAAGTGAGCAGCAAAGAGGGCACATTTTTCGAGGAAAGTGGGCACGATTCCCGAGAAAATTTTCTGTGAATTTTTGGCCGAAATATTTTTCTACTGTGGGAGGTCGTATTGTACGGATCTATACAGTCCGTACGATTCTGTACAGTTGTATGGATTTGGCACGAAATCGAGGCGATTTTGGGCACAATTTTCGAGGTGATTTTCAGATTTTCAGTGGTTGTTTTTGGGTTGTACGGAACAATCCATACAATGGATTGTGGGCACGAAAAATGAGGTATGGAAGAGGTTGGACAACGGTATGATTTTGGCATGAAAAACGAGGCAGATTTCTGTGGGACAGATTTGGTGCTGTGAGGTATTTTCCTTGGCTGGAAATGTTGCTTTGTTGTTGATATGTACTTTCCTGAAGATGAATAATAGATCTCTCTCTCTCTCTCTCTCTCTCTCTCTCTCTCTCTCTCTCGTTGGGTTTCCCCACATTGGGGTTTTCCCTGGCATTTGCCTCAATTTCCGTGAGTTATGGGTTGTTGTCCATTGTGTATTTCTGCTGCATATTTTGCTTAGCAATGTGTATTTCTGCTTATGGAAATTTCTGAATGTGGGTTTTATGCATTTCTGAAATTTATGAAGACAATTATCTCTAGGTTGCTAAGTGTTTGACAGAATATTAGCTTGCTGATTTTTGTCAT
>SNQJ01S0001261.1:100838-121560 GCA_010110895.2 Picea sitchensis
CTTAGCAATGTGTATTTCTGCTTATGGAAATTTCTGAATGTGGGTTTTATGCATTTCTGAAATTTATGAAGACAATTATCTCTAGGTTGCTAAGTGTTTGACAGAATATTAGCTTGCTGATTTTTGTCATTAAAAATCTACAGCTTATACCTTCGATGGTTGTCTTTGTCACAACTATGCCGAGGAGAACCTGATTTGACTCTTCCCTTGGAATATGACGGTGTAGGAACTTCCTTCAAAGTATCTCTTGCTTCAACAATTTTAGAGCACTCTCTAATCTCCTCTTGACTGTATCCCAGACCTGCAAGTCGTTATCTTTGCACCACCTCTAATGGTTGAGTGCCTCATTGGCCATTAACACCAAGTCCACCTTCTTTGTATCCCATTTTAGTGAGAATCTTCATGCCAACATTATTATCATACTGAGATGAAAGCGAACATGAAGAAATACTCACAAAGCATACCTCAGTTTGGGTTTGTGCATCCGTGGTAGAAGGCTCTTTGTCCTCCACTCGTTCACCATGTTGCAACTTAGCCAAGAGATCATCCTTGGCTTACAATTTGAGCTACAATTCTTCAGTAATTCTATTAATCAATTCTCCATGAAGTTGAGATTTCTCTTGAAGCTCTTGCTTCTCTTCTTTTGCAACCTGCAAAAGTCTCCTCATTTCTGCATTTTCAACTTGAATGTTGTGATTTATCTCTTCTAATTCTCGAATTCTTTCCGCTTTCTTCTGTCCTTTACCCATCCTGCAAAGCAGTCATCTTGCTCCGATACTACTTGATTTGAAAACGAGTGAGTGCTTACTCTATACAAATTTTCAATCGAGAATATTTTACTGACTAATTAATTGCATAAGTATTAAAGGGCATGTGAGTTCATTAATAACAACGCTTTTAAGCAATAATACATAAAACATATGAACTCAAAATGGATAAAGCACATGAAAAGACAAGAGAGACAAAGATTGATAATGAAGTTTGCCCCTCCTAGGCTACGTCTCCAGACCCGCTTCAATTGGAATACATATCGCTTTCATTCCTTCTTCAAAAGATGTTGGAACCTTCTCACAAGTGTTTACATAAGAGATATCTTCTCCTTCAATGAGGATTCAAGAAGACATATCACACTAATGACCCTTTCCATACATCAAGAAGGATAATTCCTTACAAAGCAATCTCTCTCAAGTCTCTTAAGCATTAAGCACTATGGCTCTCTCTAGTTCTCTCCCTGTAGCCCCAACAAGGCTCACATAAGGAATTATATAGTTTTTCCTCATCCACATTCAAACAAAGGAGGATAACTCCAAGATCCAAAATAATAGGATCTCATGACTTTTAAGGAAAAACAAGATCGAAAATTTTAGGATCTCAAACCAACTCCATGGGATAAAATAGAAAAGAATCTCAACCACCCAAAAGACTCCCAACCATGCCCATGAGACTCTCAACCTCTAATTGAGAATTATCAAATTGGTTGTGAGGTGGATTCTCACATGAACCAATTTCTAAAAATTACAAATTAATGAAAAATACGTGAGTCAATTTTCCAGTCCCAAGTATTAATCATTTTACATTTAAAAAATGAATAAATGCATGAGTTTATTCAAGCTCATTTAAATCATAAAAAATGAATGAGCATCTCACAAAGCATTAATCAAATAAATGAAAAATACATGAGACTTATCTCACTTAAAGCATTAATAAAATATGTGTGAGATTATAAAACCCATCAAAGCATAAATTCACTAATTTTCACACTTTGTCACCAAACTTCAAGTTCATCATGGTGAGCAAAGTAAAGTTCTTTTAAGTGTGGATATCCTCTCAGATCAATATTGAAACAATCTTGAAATTTTTCAACAAGCAGGATTGCAAACCTGTGAAGGTGCCAATTCATGTGGGAGCAAGGCTAACTATTGAACGGTGTCCAAGGACACAAGAGTAAATATAGGACATGGCATGTGTTCCCTATGCAAGTGTTGTTGGTAGTCTAATGTATGTGATGGTTTGCAATCGACCAGACATTGCCCATGGAGTGAGAGTGTTGAGTAGATACATGTCGACACCTAGAAAGGAGCACTGGATAACTGTCAAGAGAGTATTTAGGTATTTGTGTGGCACAAAAGACTATGCTATATGCTATCAAGGAAAACTTGGAGGAGACAGTGAATTAAATGTACATGGCTTTGTCGACGTCAATTGGGATAGAGATCTGGATCTCCGGAGGTTGACCAGTGGATATGTGTTCAAGATTTTCAGTGGAGCAATCA
Organism: Picea sitchensis; assembly: GCA_010110895.2. NCBI lineage: Eukaryota > Viridiplantae > Streptophyta > Pinopsida > Pinales > Pinaceae > Picea > Picea sitchensis. Next base: position 103,112 of record SNQJ01S0001261.1, read on the forward strand.
GCTGGATGAGTAAGCGATAGGAGGTCGTAGCCTTGTCAACAACATAAATTGAATACATGGAAGCTACTCATGGAAGAAAATAAGCAATATGGCTACAAATTTTGTGTTAAGGAATCGGGTTTGAGCAGAGAGCTATGAAGATAAGTTGTGATAGTCAAAGTGTAGTATTTCTGGAAAAGAACCTAGCTTATCATTCCAAGACTAAGCACATTGATGTACAATACCATTCCGTAAGAGACATGGTGGAAAGTAACAAGGTGATGTTGGAGAAAGTTGACACGTTAGAAAAAATTGGAGACTCTTTGACCAATTCTGTAAGTGTTGTGAATTTCTCTTGGGTAGAGAGGCAATGGGCACTGTTGCCCTGGGTATGTGAACGAGAGTTCAAAAATCTTCTGATTTTAACAAAGAAGAAAAAAAGTGGGAGAATGTTGGGTTGTTATATTATTTGCAGTGTAAGTTGAAAGTCGAGGTGGATTGATCGGGTAAAGTCGAAGTTAAAGAAATTGAAAACAAGTCAAAGTTCGAGGTGGATCGATCGGGTAAAGTCGAAGTCAAAGAAATCGAAAACAAGTCGAAGTTCAAGGTGGATCGATTGGGTAAATTTAAAGTTTGAGGTGGATCGATTGGGTAAATTCAAAGTTCGAGGTGGATTGATCAGGTAAAGTCGAAGTTGAAGAAATCGACAACAAGTCGAAGGTTGAGGTGGATCGAATGGGTAAATTTGGAGTCGAAGAAATCGACAGCAAGTCAAAGAGGTCATTGACAAGAGGTCGATGTTGAAATATTGTAACTTCGAAGAATATTCAAATTATATTTGAGTTATTATTTAATAGATCAAATCCCATTTTGCGGATTGATCAAGTCAGGTCTTGTATAAGATCAAATCTCATTTTGTGGATTGGTCAAACTGTATTTATATAGTGGTATTTGTAAAGTCGGCCCCTCGTAATTATAAAGTGGTTTTAGCCACTTCTAGGAGAAGTCGACTCAACCAAGTGAAGAGACACAACCCTAGCGTCATCTCATACTTGTATTTATATGTGAGGTTGGTGTCTCATTTTTACACACTCACTCACTCATCTAGTACACATATCTTGAAGGAAGTTGTAGTTGCAGGAGGAAGGAGAAGAGAGGCGCATGCTCAGTCTTGGTCTATCTTTGGTGTTTTGGTCTTAGTCTTGGCATTGTATCGGCAATCTATTATTGAGGAAGCTTTTGTTGGGTTTTCTCCCCCATGAGGGTTTCCCAGGATAAAATGTTGCATACCTTGTCATTGTGTTTCTTTTAGTGATCCTCTTTATACTGTTGTTTTTAAATTGCAATGAATGCTCATGTAATTTGGAAATAACCTAATAATAACAGTAAAAACTTAACATGGTATCATAGCTTGATTGAATAGAGCATCTTTCACTAGGTATCTAGACGTCACTATTGTTGTACAAGAAAATTAGGGCTTTTTATTGAAGCGGAATTTTTGACCAAAAATCACCTTGGGAAGTGTGCCCTACCCTAGTGCATCTTTTGGCAGCTTGAGAGAACTTTTTCAGTGGCTAGATTCTTCGAAAATTCAAACCCTAGTTTTAATTGGTACCAGAAAACCAAAAAACCAGGAAACCAGAACCAATACCAGAAGTATTAGTCAAGAATTGTGCAAGTCAAGTTTCAAGGGGTAAAACTTGGAATTTTCTGAAACAATTAGCTCCAACAGACTCGCCTCAGGCTAGTTCATCTCCTGGTATGCTCAGTTTCATTTTTTAAGCAGTTTCATTTTTTGGTCATTTTCTTAGCTCCAGGTCAAGATGTCTGCAAGAACCAAGATTGTTGACAAGTTAGAAGGTGTGGAAAATTTTGTGCCTGGAAGTACATAATTGGACTCATTCTTGAAGAGAATGACCTTACAAAATTCATAAAATAAAATGTACCAGAACCCGAAGAAAATGCAACCAAAGAGAAGTACAAGAAGGATATGATTAAGGCTAAAAGAATAATTGCAAATTCCATTAAAGACCACTTGATCCCTAGAGTGTCTTCTAAGAATACTCCAAAATATATGTTTGACGCCCTAACTAGAATGTATGAAGGAAAGAACATCAATCGAAAGATGAACTTGAGAACACAACTCGAGAATATAAAGATGCAAAAAGGAGAAACAATTAAAGACTATTTCTCTAGGGTTTCTCAATTCAAGAAACAATTAGAGGAAGTTGGAGACAACTTATATGAAGATGAATTCATGATGACAACTCTTAATGGTCTCATAAGACCTTGGGATGCCTTCATACAAACTATTTGTGCAAGAAAAGAGAAACTCCATTTTGACAGTTTATGGGAAGAAAGTGTTCAAGAAGAAGCAAGAGTGGCCAACTGAGAAGCCATCCTATTAAGAGATGAATATCAAGCCCTAGTTGCTCATTCTAAGGGTGGAAAGGGAAAGTATCATTTTCAAAAGGATATCCACTTTCATAAAGAGTCTCACTCTCCAAAGAGATTCCAGAAATATCATAAGGGTCAAAGAAAGGGAAAAAATTTCTCCTCCTACCAATGTTATCATTGTGATAAGAAGGGACACATTGCTAAGAATTGTCCTGCCAGAAGGAAGAATACAAGAGGAGAAATAACAAAAGACATCATGCCCATGTAACCGAAGATAATGAGCCACCCAAGAAGTTAGTTAAAGAAGAGATTGAAGAATATGTTTTGTTTTCCGATCTCTCAGGATCTGTGACACATGGAGAGGATACTTGGCTCATACATAGTGGTGCCTCTAAGCACATGACAGGTTAGAAGAAGACTCTATCCATCCTTATAGAAAAGGAATCACCCCAGAAAGTTTCACTTGGAGATGATTATTAGTACCCTATCAAAGGAATGGGAGAAGCCACCTACAAACTTGATTCAAGAGATCAACAGAGATGTAAACTTTGATGAATATGCAACACTCAAAAGATCAAGGAAATTCCATCTTGAAGAAGTATATGAAGAAGAACCTGTATCTCCTATAGTTGCAGAACACGTGAAGGAAGTTACAGTTACTCCTGATGATGAGATTTCAGAAGATCATGACATCATATAATCTCAAGAACCTCCCCATATGACAATCTCTCACAAGAGAAATCCATCTTGGGAAAAAGAACTTATTCAAGATGCAGAGAAGTATGGTGCCCCAAAAGGAACCATGAGACAAAGCAAGAAGCCTAAGCCATTCTCCAACTATATGGCCTTGAAGTGTGATCTCGTAGAGAAGGAATCTACTTGCTTTGAAGAAGTCGTTTAGAAGAAAGAATTGATGAATGCCATAATAGAAGAATACCAGTCCATTATGAAGAATTATGTATGGGAAGTAGTTCCCAGACCAAAGAACAAAGATGTGGTATCTTCCAAGTGGATATACAAAATAAAACATGTAGTAAACGAAAGCATTGAAAAACATAAGGAAATATTTGTGGCTCCTAGATTTTCTCAAAAGGAAGGTATTGACTATGAAGAAACATTTGCTCCTATAGCCAGATACACTTCTATCAGAACCATCATATCTCTTGCAGCAAAAATGAAGTGAAAGTTACACCAAATGGATGTGAAAACAACTTTCTTAAATGGTGTTATTGAAGAAGAAGTGTATATAGAACAACCACAAGGGTTTGAAGTTGAAGATAGAAGGACTCATGTCTACAGGTTGAAGAAAACTCTGTACATGTTGAAGCAAGCTCCTAGAGCTTGGTATGGAAAAATTGATAGTTTCCTGACAAGCTTGGGCTTTACCAAGAGTAAAGTTGATCCTAGCCTATACTTCGAGGTTATGAATGATGAGCCAGTTATATTGCTACTATATGTTGATGATTTATTCTTGACAGGATAACAAAATCTCATCACAAATTGCAAGAAGAAGATCGTTGCAGAGTTTGACATGAAAGACCTAGGCCCGATGCATTATTTCTTAGGTCTTGAAGTTTGGTAGAGCCCAAAGAAGATCTTACTTAACCAAGGGAAGTATGCAGTTGAAATACTGAAGAGATTTGACATGTTGGAATATAAATCAATGACCACACCCATGGAAATGAATTTGAAGTTCCTGGTTGATACTTTGTCAGAGCTAGTTGATGCTACTCTATATAGATAGATTATTGGCTCGTTGATGTATCTGACAAATCCCAGGCCAGATATATGCTTTGTTGTGAACACCTTGAATCAATATCTAGTGGAGCCCATACGTGTTCACCTTGTATTTGTAAAGCATGTGATGAGATACCTTAAGGGTGTTGGGTATGTGTTGTATTCTTTGCACGATTACTAGTGTCTGCATTGCACCGGGCGTGCATGGAAGTTTGAGGGGGGTGAAATCCCCCCACGCGGGGGTTCAGGGGTAGCACCCCCGAGAAATTATTTTTCCTCAGGAAACATGTCACATTTGGCCTTGTTTTTCATGTTGCCTCGATTTTCATGTCCATTGTTGCATGGTTTTTTGGCACATGGTTTTTTGTCGATGGTTTTTTATTTTTGGTTAAGGAATTATGGTTGTTGATTAATCCAGGTCATTGGTTTATGATTTTGGATGTCACTGGCTCCTATATGTATATTGTATTGTAAATAATGTATCATTATGAATGAATATATAATATGTTGGTTTTCCCGGTTTGGGTTTCCATAGGAAAAATCTATGTGTAATGTTTGTATTTGCCATTGTATCTTTTCTATTCTTTTATTGAAAATATGTTTGCAGAAAATATTGTACAAGGTTAAAATCTACAAAGGGTACGTTGGATTATGGTCTCTGTTATACTGGAGATCATGACTTCAGACTGTATGGTTATACTGATTCAGATTGGGCTGGAAGTGCTTCAGACATAAAAGAGCACTTCATGATGTTGTTTTAGTTTGGGGTCAGCCATGACTTCATGGCAAAGCAGGAAGCAATCTAGTATTTCTCTCAGCATGACAAAAGCGGAGTACATTGCAACATGTTCATCCATTTGTGAATCCATAAGGCTTCATAAGTTGTTGACAGGTCTGTTCGATCTAGAGATGGAAGCCACTGTGATTCTATGTGATAACTAGAGTTGTATAAAGATGACGAAGAACCTAGTGTTCCATGATAAGTCGAAGCACATAGAGATCTAGTACCACTACATTCGTGATATGGTGCATAGAGGAGTTGTAAATCTCCAATATGTTAGCACAAATGAGCATGTTGCATATGTGTTGACCAAGCCTCTGTATTGTGTGAAGTTTGAGTACTTCCGAGACAAGATTGGTGTTGTTCGAAAGGACCTTCCTCGAAAGGGGGAGTGATGTTGATGATACTATGGTATCTCGACCAACAACGGATAGCTCTGTTAGGATTTTATATCTTAGGGGATTGATCATCCTTGGGCAGATTCTGAAGGTCCGGTAAGGACGGTCTGTTAGAGTACCTGTGCATGTATATGTCAACTATTGTCAGTAGTGGTATCTCCGTTAGGATTTTATATCGTACAAAATCTTATGATTCTTGGGAAGATCCTGAAGGTCTGGTAAGGATGATTTGTCAGAGTACCACGTGGTATCTTGTTAGGATTTTATATCCTAGGGAATCTTATGATTCTTTGGAATATCCAGAAGGTCCGGTAAGGACGGTCTGTCAAAGTACAACAAAATGTTGTTGTTAATGCACCTGCCTCATTCTGTTGCCACATGTTGATGATGTTGTGTTTCCAGCTTCGTGCTATTGATGTTGATGTTTCAGCTTCATGTTGATGATGATGATAATGTTACTCCATCTCCATGCTATAAGCGATGATGATATTGATGATGAGAAAAAATTTCGATGACTTATAGATATGCCAGTCAACGCTCCATATGTTGATGATGGTCAGCGCTCCATATGTTGATGATGATGCTTCCCTCTCCTTCTCTTGACAATGTTGTATTGAGTCATGTCAGTAGAATACCCTTCTCATTAAGGGGGAGTGTTGAAATATTGTAACTTCGAAGAATATTCTAATTATATTTGAGTTATTATTTAATAGATCAAATCCCCTTTTATGAATTGATCAAGTCGGGTCTTGTATAAGGTCAAATCCCCTTTTGTGGATTGGTCAAACTGTATTTATATAGTGGTATTTGTAAATTCAGCCCCTAGTAATTATAAACTGGTTTTAGCCGCTTCTAGGGCAAGTCGGCTCAACCAAGTGAAGAGACACAACCCTAGTGCCATCTCATACTTGTATTTATATGTGAGGTTGGCATCTCATTTACACACACTCACTCACTCATCTAGTACACATATCTTGAAAGAAGTTGTAGTTGCAGGAGGAAGGAGAAGAGAGGCACATGCTCAATCTTGGTTTATCTTTGGTGTTTTGGTCTTAGTCTTGGAATTGTATTGGAAATCTATTATTGCGGAAGATTTTGTTGTGTTTTCTCCCCCATGAGGGTTTCCCAAGATAAAATGTCGCATACCTTGTGATTGTGTTTCTTTTAGTGATCCTCTTTATATTATTGTTTTAAAATTGCAATGAATGCTCATGTAATTTGGAAATAACCTAATAACAACAGTAAAAACTTAACATGGTATCAGAGCTTGACTGAATAGAGCATCTTTGATTAGGTATCTAGACGTCACTATTGTCGTACAAGAAAATTAAGGCTTTTTATTGAAGCAAAATTTTTAACCAAAAATCACCTTGGGAAGTGTGCCCTACCATAGTGCATCTTTTGGCAGCTTGAGAGAACTTTTTCAGTGGCTAGATTCTCCGAAAATTCAAACCCTAGTTTTAATTGGTACCAGAAAACCAAAAAACCAGGAAACTAGAACCAATACCAGAAGTACTAGTCCAAAATTGCGCAGGTCAAGTTTCAAGGGGTAAAACTTGGAATTTTCCGAAACAGTAAGCTCCAACAACCTCGCCTCAGGCCAGTGCATCTCCTGGTAAGCTCAGTTTCATTTTTTGAGCAGTTTCATTTTCTGGTCATTTTCTTAGCTCCAGGTCAAGATGTCTGCAAGAACCAAGATTGTTGACAAGCTAGAAGGTGTGGAGAATTTCCATTCATAGAAGTACATAATTGGACTAATTCTTGAAGAGAATGACCTTGCAAAATTCATAAAAGAAAATGTACTAGAACCCGAAGAAAATGGAACCAAAGAGAAGTACAAGAAGGATATGATTAAGGCTAAAAGAATAATTGCAAATTCCATTAAAGACCACTTGATCCCTTGAGTGTCTTCTAAGAATACTCCAAAATATATGATTGATGCCCTAACCAGAATGTATGAAGGAAAGAACATCAATCGAAAGATGAACTTGAGAACACAACTCGAGAATACAAAGATACAAAAAGGAGAAACAATTAAAGACTATTTCTCTGGGGTTTCTCAATTCAAGGAACAATTAGAGGAAATTGGAGACATCTTATATGAAGATGAACTCGTGATGACAACTCTTAATGGTCTCACAAGACCTTGGGATGCCTTCATACAGACTATTTGTGAAAGAAAAGAGAAACTCCATTTTGATAGTTTATGGGAAGAATGTGTTTAAGAAGAAGCAAGAGTGGCGAACTGATAAGCCATCCTATTAAGAGATGAATATCAAGCCCTAGCTGCTCATGCTAAGGGTGGAAAGGGAAAGTATCATTTTCAAAAGGATATCCACTTTCATAAAGAGTCTCACTCTCCAAAGAGATTCCAAAAATATCATAAGGGTCAAAGAAAGGGAAAAATTTTCTTCTCCTACCAATGTTATCATTGTGATAAGAAGGGACACATTGCTAAGAATTGTCCTTCCAAAGGGGAAGAATACAAGAGGAGAAATAACAAAAGACATCATGGCCATTTAACCGAAGATAATGAGCCACCCAAGAATTTAGTTAAAGAAGAGATTGAAGAATATGTTTTGTTTTCCGCTCTCTCAAGATCTGTGACACCTGGACAGGATACTTGGCTCATACATAGTGGTGCCTCTAAGCACATGACAGGTTAGAAGAACACTCTCTCCGTTCTTATAGAAAAGGAATCCCCCCAGAAAGTTTCACTTGGAGATGATTATTAGTACCCTTTCAAAGGAATGGGAGAAGTCACCTACAAACTTGATTCAGGAACTCCAATGAGAATGAAGGATGTACTCTATATATCGGGTTTGAAAAAGAACTTACTTTCTATTTCAACCCTAGATAAGAAAGGTTTCAGGGTTGCTTTCATATATAGTAAAGTTCTTATGTGGTCTAAAGGAAAAACTATAGAAGATGGAGTTGTTATTGGAATAGAAGAAGGTGGTTTGTACAAGTTAAAGGGTCACTCAGATGTAGCTTTGACTCACTCTACTAAAAGTCCTTGTGAACTTTGGCATAGAAGATTAGTTCACATCAACTACGAAGCCTTACCATATGTAAGCAAGGTAGTTATAGGTTTACCATAACTAAAGGTTGATCATGAAGGTGTATTCAAGGGATGTGCACAAGGAAAGAACATAAAGAATCCTTTTCCAAAGAGCGACAGTAAAGCAGAAGGAATTCTAGAACTTGTCCACTCAGATGTATGCGGTCCAATGCCATAAACCTCTCTAAGCGGGTATGTATCCTATGTATCTTTTATTGATGATTACTCTCGTAAGACTTGGGTTTATTTCTTGAAGTCAAAAGATGAAGTACTTGGAAAGTTCAAGGAATTCAAAGCCTTGGTAGAAAACCTCTCCGAAAGGAAAATCAAGATACTCAGGTCAAACAATGGAGGAGAGTACACTTCAAATGAATTTGGAAGCTTTTGTAGATATGCCATGATTAAGAGGGAGCTCACCACTCCTTATAATCCTCAAAAAAATGGTGTAGGAGAAAGAAATAATAGAACGATTATGGAGGCAGTAAAGACTATGATTCATGATCAAGATCTTTCAAAACATATTATCCCATAGTGCACATGGATTCAAAACTCCCGAAGAAATGATCACCAGAAAGAAGCCAAAAGTAATCCATCTCAAAATATTTGGTTGTCCAGTATTTGTACATATTCCAAACGAAAATAGAACTAAGTTGGATCCTTCATGAAAGAAGGGAATATTTGTTGGATACTGTGAGGTATCTAAGGCCTTCAAAATTTACATAATAGGTTACCATCATATTGAGATCAACAAAGATGTAAACTTTGATGAATATGCAACACTCAAAAGATCAAGGAAATTCCATCTTGAAGAAGTATATGAAGAAGAACCTGTATCTCCCAGAATTGCAGAACCCGTGAAGGAAGTTACAGTTACCCCTGATGATGAGATTTCAAAAGATCATGACATCATGTAATCTCAAGAACCTCCCCATATGACAATCTCTCACAAGAGAAAGCCATCTTGGGCGAAAGAACTTATTCAAGATGCAGAGAAGTATGGTGCCCCAGAAGGAACCATGAGACAAAGCAAGAAGCCTAATCCATTCTCCAACTATATGGCCTTGATGTGTGATCTCGTAGAGAAGGAAACTACTTGATTTGAAGAATTCATTTAGAAGAAAGAATGGATGAATGCCATGACAGTGTTGGGTATGTGTTATATTCTTTGCATGTGTGTGTGTGGGCACGTTAGATTTGACAACTGCATTTGACGATTCCTCTAGTAGTGATCTATGTGTCGTGTGCGCCGGGTACTTTCCTAGAGGGGTCCCAGGGGGGGAAAGTATGCCCCCCCCCCCTTGCTTACGCGCAGCGTTCGGGGCAGCGCCCCGAAATTTATTTTTGGGCGGTTTTTGCTATTTTTAGCGGATTTTGCTATTTTTAGCAGTTTTCTAAATTAATCCCGGATTAAGGGATTAGGGTTTTGGTATCTACGGAATACCTAAAAACATTGTATATATTGTATGGGGAATGGTGAAATTCGAGATAATGAATATAAGAAAGGTTTTCCTGGTTGAGGGTTTCCGGTATAAAATCTTTGTGTACTCAGTGTATGAGCCATTGATTAAATTTTGTTTTGCTTAAGAATCTATATGCATTGCTTTACTTCACAGGTTTAAAACTTATAGATAGAAGAATATCAGTCCATTATGAAGAATTATGTATGGGAAGTAGTTTCCAGACCAAAGAACAAAGATGTGGTATCTTCCATGTGGATATACAAAATAAAACATGTAGTAGATGAAAGCATTGAAAAACATAAGGAAATATTTGTGGCTCGTGGATTTGCTCAAAAGGAAGGTATTCACTATGAAGAAACATTTTCTCCTATAGCGAGATACACTTATATCAGAACCATCATATCTCTTGCAGCAAAAATGAAGTGGAATTTACACCAAATGGATGTGAAAACAACTTTCTTAAATGGTGTTATTGAAGAATAAGTGTATATAGAACAACCACAAGGGTTTGAAGTTGAAGATAGCAGGACTCATGTCTACAGGTTGAAGAAAGCTCCTAGAGCTTGGTATGGAAAAATTGATAGTTTCCTGACAAGCTTGGGCTTTACCAAGAGTAAAGGTGATCCTAACCTATACTTCAAGGTTATGAATGATGAGCCAGTTATATTGCTACTATATGTTGATGATTTATTCTTGATAGGAGAAGAAAAGCTCATCACAAATTGCAAAAAGAAGCTCGTTGCAGAGTTTGACATGAAAGACCTAGGCCTGATGCATTATTTCTTAGGTCTTGAAGTTTGGCAGAGCCCATAGAAGATCTCACTTAACCGAGGGAAGTATGCAGTTGAAATAATGAAGAGATTTGACATGTTGGAATGTAAATCCATGACCACTCCCATGGAAACGAATTTGAAGTTCCTGGTTGATACTTTGTCAGAGTTGGTTGATGCTACTCTATACAGATATATTATTGGTTCGTTGATGTATCTGACGAATACCAGGCCAGATATATGATTTGTTGTGAACACCTTGAATCAATATCTAGTGGAGCCCAGACGTGTTCACCTTGTAGTTGCAAAGTATGTGATGAGATACCTTAAGGGTGTTGGGTATGTGTTATATTCTTTGCATGATTGTTAGTGTTTGCATTTCACTGGGCGTGCAGGGGGGTTTGAGGGGGGTGAAATCCCCCTGCGTGAAAGTTTAGGGGAAGCACCCCCGAGAATTTTTTTTGCCTCGGGAAAAATTTCACATTTTTGCCTTGTTTTTCACGTTGCATCGATTTTCATGTCCATTGTTGGGTGGTTTTTCGGCACATGGTTTTTTGCCGATGGTTTTCTATTTATGGTTAAGGAATTAGGGTTGTTGATGAATCCAAATCATTGGGTTAGGGTTTTGGATGTCGCTATCTCCTATATGTACATTGTATTGTAAACAATGTATCACTATGAATGAATATATCATATGTTGGTTTTCCCGGTTTGGGTTTCCAGAGGAAAAATCTCTGTGTAATGTTTGTATTTGCCATTGTATCTTTTCTGTTCTTTTACTGAAAATATGTTTGCAATAAATATTGTACAAGGTTAAAATCTACAAAGGGTGTGTTGGAATATGGTCTCTTTTATATTAGAGATCATGACGTCAGACTATATGGTTATACTGATTCAGATTGGGCTGGAAGTGCTTCAGGCAGAAAATATCACTTCAGGATGTTGTTTCAGTTTGGGGTCAGCCATGACTTCATGGCAAAGAAGGAAGCAATCTAGTATTTCTCTCAGCACAACAAAAGCGGAGTACATTGCAACATGTTTAGCCATTTGTGAATCCATAAGGCTTAAGAAGTTGTTGACAAGTTTGTTTGATCTAGAGATGGAAGCCACCGTGATTCTATGTGATAACTAGAGTTGTATAAAGATGACGGAGAACCCAATGTTCCATGATAAGTTGAAGCACATAGAGATCCAGTTCCACTACATTCATGATATGGTGCAGAGAGGAGTTGTAAAGCTCCAATATGTTAGCACAGATGAGCAGGTTGCAGATGTGTTGACCAAGCCTCTATATCGTGTGAAGTTTGAGTACTTCCGAGACAAGCTTGGTGTTGTCCGAAAGGACCTTCCTCGAAAGGGGGAGTGATGTTGATGATACTATGGTATCTTGACCAACAACGGATAGCTCTGTTAGGATTTTATATCCTAGGGGATTGATCATCCTTGGGAAAATTCTGAAGGTCCGGTAAGGACGGTCTGTTAGAGTACCTATGCATGTATATGCCGACTGTTGTCAGTAGTGGTAGCTCCGTTAGGATTTTATATCCTACAGAATCTTATGATTCTTGGGCAGATCTCGAAGGTCTGTTAAGGACGGTTTGTCAGAGTACCACGTGGTAGCTTGTTAGGATTTTATATCCTAGGGAATCTTATGATTCTTGGGAAGATCCAGAAGGTCCGGTAAGGACGGTCTGTCAAAGTACAACAAAATGTTGTTGTTAATGCATTTGCCTCATTCTGTTGCCACATGTTGATGATGTTGTTGTTCTAGCTTCGTGTTATTGATGTTGATGTTTCAGCTTCATGTTGATGATGATGATAATGTTACTCCATCTCCATGCTATAAGTGATGATGATATTGATGATGAGAAAAAATTTCGATGATTTATAGATGTGCCAGTCAGTGCTCCATATGTTGATGATAATGCTTCCCTCTCTTTCTCTTGATGATGTTGTATTGAGTCATGTCAGTAGAATACCCTTCTCGTTAAGGGGGACTATTGAAATATTGTAACTTCGAAGAATATTCTAATTATATTTGAGTTATTATTTAATAGATCAAATCCCCTTTTATGGATTGATCAAGTCGGGTCTTGTATAAGATCAAATCCCCTTTTGTGGATTGGTCAAACTATATTTATATAGTGGTATTTGTAAAGTCGACCCCTAGTAATTATAAACTAGTTTTAGCCACTTCTAGGAGAAGTCGGCTCAACCAAGTGAAGAGACACAACCCTAGCACCATCTCATACTTGTATTTATATGTGAGGTTGGTGTCTCATTTACACACACTCACTCACTCATCTAGTACGCATATCTTGAAGGAAGTTGCAGTTGCAGGAGGAAGGAGAAGAGAGGCACATGCTCAATCTTGGTCTATCTTTGGTGTTTCGGTCTTAGTCTTGGCATTGTATTGACAATCTATTATTGAGGAAGCTTTTGTTGGGTTTTCTCCCCCATGAGGGTTTCCCATGATAAAATGTTGCATACCTTGTGATTGTCTTTCTTTTAGTGATCCTCTTTATACTGTTGCTTTTAAATTGCAATGAATGCTCATGTAATTTGGAAATAACCTAATAACAATAGTAAAAACTTAACAACTGACACGTGGACACATGGAAACAGACTAAATACCGAATGGAGGTCGACTGGTAATCGAATGTTAAACTGACTTAGAGTCGATTGTAAGAAAATCTCGAGATTCACAGGATTTATAGCCAATGATCTATCATGATCTGTAACCATTTTTTGGGCACCTTTATTTAGGGTTTTACCTATTGTAAAGCTTATAAATAAGGCGTGTTGTAATGTTGTAAAAGCTAATCTTTAGAGAAATCATTGTAGAGGTCGTTGGTCATGTAGATGTAATACGATTGGCTACAGGGTTGTTCTTGTGTAAAGCAAGAAGGTATGACGTCGATTGTGTCTTAGGTGTAGACCAAGGTTAGGCATGCAACCTTTTACTTTGAAGGAATAACACAACAAGAGAGAAAAATGCTCAAGGAATGTTGGTTTTCCCGTTTGGGTTTCCAGGGTAAAATATCTGTGTATTGTGTGTTTTCTTTGTCATTTGCTTTCTTGGTTAAATCTTTTTTCCTATCTTCTGCTAGGTTTAGTGTGGAAGTGTTCCTCATTTCCTAACAACTTCAAATTTTTGGATTTTCAGATGGGTCATGGTTCCTCATTTCGGGTTCTTCCATCTGACATCTGCCCTTCCAGTAAATCAGATTTATATATCTTCCATATTCTTGGATTTTTGGATGGTCATCCGATCTCTGCCAAGGGGGATCATGGCGGCCCCTTTTTCCTCGAGATCTCCTCCTCGAACTCCGTCGGCGATCTAACCCAAACTAACGGGGTCACTTCTAGAATGTAGCATGACACATGGTGCTTACGTGGCATGATGTGACATTGCTAACGTGACATCCAAAATCCAACTTTTTGGTAAAAGCCCTTTTTGAGAATGTTTGGATTTTCGGATTTCTGAATGGCCTGAGCTCCACCTCTAGGTTATCCTCCTGCCTTCGTTCCTCAACCTGCAACCATGGCTCCACTGATTGGGATATGCTCATGTGGCACCTGGCACAAGTGCCGATGTGGAATCTAACATGGCACTTGGAATCCAACATTTTATAAAAAAATTGTTTACAAGAAACTATGGATTTTTGGATGGTCCTGGTTCCACTTCCCAATTCCACCATCTGGCCTCTACCCCATGACCTGCCATTATGACCTATTGATGGGGACATCTTGTTGGCGTGTCTTCCGACATGGCATGCCAATGTGGCATGTTGAATCAACAAGTTGACATGGCACTTCTAGCATCGTATGTTGGTGTGCCATCTTTCGTGGCATTTGACTCAACATGTTGATGTGGTGTTGTTGACATGGCATCCAAAATTCGGTTTTTTTCTAAAATCGTTTTTTGAGAAATTCCATATTTCCAGATCTACGGATGGTCGTGGTTCCTTCTCCTGGTTCTGTCATCCAGTATCCGTTGCAATGAGTCCTCCAACCATGGCCCTACTAATAGGTCCTTCTTGCTGACGTAGCCTCTGACGATATGTTGACATGGAATTTGTCTTGGTTTGCTCACATGGCATCTGGCATCTAGTATTCGACTTTTTCTGAAAATTTAATTAATGGGGATTTCAGATTTTTGGATTTTCCCGGGTTCCGCTTTGGCTCATTGTTCATGTGTTGGGTCCGACATCCAAGATCTATAACTTTTGCATAAGTCTATTTGTTGGAAATATTGGATTTTCGATAATCCGGAGATTGCAGTTCCTCTCATCATGGTGTCGCTTGTCTCCTAATGTGCCAAGGTATCTAAATATGACTTTTCTTCTCCTTAGCCTATATGAATTTTCTTCTCCTTATCCTATATGAGGATTTTGTCTATCTCCACTGGCTCTACCACTTGCAATTTGACTTCCTGTATAGAGGAAATTCATGCCAATTCACAGGGTTGTTGGCCAAAGGCATCATGTTACTTGCACATACACCCATTAGCAGAATAACTAGTGTGGTCCTCTATTTAACAAATAGGGAGATTTCAAGGGAATACATTCCATTCATTATATAGGTAAATCCATACAAATTCATAAATGCAAGACATGCACATTTCATTCAATACATTTAAATACATAAAGAAAAATTGGACACTTATATGTTCATAACTTGCCAGCTAGATCAACTGACTGAGGGTGAGCACTTTTCCACCTAACCATAGGCTTAGATTCACTAGTTCTCTCTGCACTCTGGCCACCCCTGTGCCAAGCCATGATACCACTAAGGGAACATTCAGTCTCAGAGTAAATTCAAAGTGTGAAGGTCACTCTCCTTCACAAGAAGCCATTGGGCATAACCCCCTTTCACCCAACATGTCTAGGGCCTCCACAAGGTTTATCAGATGTCTTCCCAACCGAGTTTATCTTAGCATAAGGGAGTCCTTTACATTACTCGACAAGTGTCAAGCTCGCGAACCTCTCAGCCCAAGTCAGGTTCAGGTTCTTCGCCCAGCTACATGAGCTCTTGCTCTTCTTTTTTGAGTCTACTATGCTCATGGATTCTCCCATAGCTTAGAGCACATCTCTTTGTGTCTCTCTATCCAAGTTCCCCCTGGATTCCAAATCTGCATGCTCTCTTATTTCCAAGACTCTTTGTCTTCTTCAAAATGCCCCTGTGTGTCTTTGCCTTCCTCTCCCAAGAAGGTTCTCAACCTACACTTTTCTTTCTTCTGTCAAAAGGAACTCGTGGGTCAATCATGGAGGACTGAGATGGGTACTTGTTGTACCCTTGGCTGAAAATTTTCAGATGTCCTTGCCTGTCCTCCATACTTCCATTCATTGTGGGTGGTTGGTTGTTCAATTACCAATTCCCCTTTCATTAACTGATTTTTCGTTGAATTTAGGAAAAAGTGAAATAACCGATTATTCTCTAAAATAAATAATTCAACAAGGAGGCTTGGGGTTCTTTAGCATGGTGAACCCCCTCTAGGCCCCCTCATGATTCCCTCTCATGGTATCATGGCCAATACCAATGCTCCACCCTTTAGTCATTTGGTTGGTGTTCCTTTATTAAACAATAAGTATTACACTTACAATGTTCATATGCCATGGCATGGAAATAATGTCTCCATGCTGAGATAAAATCACTACTAAGCATAATTAATTACAAATTAATTGGAGAATCAAAATGGGGTTGTTACATGCAACCACCTATAGTATGTTATACTGCACCTCATATGAGGAACATTGGTATTATTTGTAATAGTCAGGATGGAAAACCAATGATATCGCTTGCAATAATTATAGGAAGAGTGGAACCAAGGACCCTAAAATTCAAGGGAAGCATAAAGAGTAAAAATATCACAATCTTAGTAGACTCTGGAAGTCCACACAATTTCATGGATATTAATCTCGCAAACCAATTAAATCTTTTTGTATACCTTGTGAGGGATCTTATGGTTACAACTGTTGATGGTCAACCAATCAAAGAATTAGGACGGTGCCATAAGGTTTATATACAAACACAAAATTTGGAACTACAAACTAGATATTATGCTCTACCACTTAGTGGAATGGACATGGTGTTAGGAGCAAAATGATTGATGCAATTAGTAATCTACCACTAATGGTGTTGGCCACGGTGGTGGTAGGTAAGCTGAAACTAGTGATGTTTTACATCTTGGCACGCCCCTATCCTTGTTTCTTCCTCTATTCTAACTTCCTTTGCTTATGTTTATCACAATGCCTTTGCCTCTGGATCTAATGAATCAACTACCCCTGACCTTAGTGTTGCTTTTACTTGGTCTACTACGATCCATAATGGGTTTTTTATTTGCATTATAGCCTGTCCGAGGTGCTGCATCTTACAATAATTGGTCCTAGGCATGCCACGCTTTCTATTCTCCCCTCAAAGGATGGATGGAAGGATTGGGAAAGGTTCTGAGCTAGATTACCGTCAACCTTGATGGATAAGGGAGTGAAAAGGCCTTATCTTATCAATGGTAAAGTAAGGGACTAGGTACTGACCCTTTCTTCCCCTTAAAGAACTATAAGGGTTGGGCCTACAGTATTGAGCTTGAGCATAGTATAGTTCAGGTCGTGATCCTTCGAAGACTTGTCCTAATTAACCCTCCCTTTTATCTATTTTTGGCCCTAGATAATATATCCCTTATATAAGAAAAATAAGTCTAAAATCAAATTATAAGGGACCCCATGTGAAATCCCGCATTGACTAACCTAACATCCCACATTTGTTGGTTCCCTTTTTTATGACGGCTCAACAACAGAGCTTTGAAGGAAGGACTTGAAACCAATCCAACCCATCACATTTATTATGAGACAACTTATCCATGCCCAATGACAATTCTTAGGCTTATTATTATTATTATATGGATGGGTCATAGACACTTGACTCATTCTAATTCATCCTACGCCACAAACCTACAAGAACAATTTATGAAATTCAAATTACACAAGAAGAACTACAAATTATATGAATTAGGAAGCCCATATCATCCACTAAAAAAAACTCACAAATCTCATGCTTATGCTGAAAACAAATCTCCCAATATTAAAAAACAAATCCAGAATCAAGAGAAATCTCCACACATAAGATGAATTCATCTAAAATTGCTTTGAGAACAAAACATTCTCTAAAGAAAAAAACAATATTATATACATAAAATAACAATTTAATATATATATATATATATATATATAAAATAAATAATAATATTCATAACCTTTCATAGAAATTGACAAAATAATTTCCTTGGGATTATTTATAGAGCCCTTCGCATGTAATAATAATTTAGGGGGTTGGAAAGCATTTTATTCTTTTCAAAACAAGTGTAGAGAGGCAGAGTTGTGGGACTGGAAAACCACTCTAACTCTTTTTGGGCTTCTAGTGATTCCGGTGATCCTCTACGGTTGTGAACTACGGGTCAGTAGCACAACCGATATGCAGTGGAAACAAATTGAGAAAATTCAGAAGCGGTTGATTACAAACAAATTCAAAATTAAAAGTGCAGTTCCTTATGCTATCTTGTTAAGTGAAACAAGGGTTGCCCCTATTGAAGCAATTGCTATGGTGCGAGTCATAAGGTATTTGAAAAAAAATGAGCAAATGGAAGAGGGAAGATGGCCTAAGGTTGTGTTTAGTGACAGAGTATGCAAAAGAAAGAAGACTTGGATGCGGCAAAATAACAAATGGCTTAGTAAATGGGGCATTTGCTTGAGCATGTGTCCTACAAAGAGTAAAGAGATAAAAACTTTTGTTATGGATAAGTTCCACAAACGTACTTGGGAGAAAGAGCTAGGGAGAAAGAAGAAGTACTACATTGAAGAGTTTAACCCC
>SNQJ01S0001261.1:146518-170221 GCA_010110895.2 Picea sitchensis
CCTTGTCGGCTCAAGAATATAATTTATATTAGGCTATTAGCCTCCAAGAGAAGAAGTCAGCCAGAATTAATAATAATATACTGAACAGACACCTACCCAGAAGGAGAAGTCGGCCCCAGTAAACTGACAGGATTACTATAAATACAGGGCGCCAGTTTCTCATTTGTCATATCTCAGGACTGCAGTTTTCCCAGTTGGTGCGCACTGCAGTTGCAGTTGGTGCGCAGGTTTGGAGGAGGGTTGCAGGTGCAGCTGCAGCAACAACAAGTTTCAATATTTGGCTTGGATATCTCTTGGCTAGGGTTTGGACTATCTTATCAGCTTTTTGTGATGCGCTATCCTTGGGGAGAGATGCGCTGCTCTTTGTTTGGCTATCTAGCCTAGGGTTTGTTTCCGGAGGAATTCTCAGGTCAAGGTTAAGGTGCTCGGAGGGAGGCTTTGGCCTGTGGTTGGGAGATGAGGGTATCGTCGTGGTAAAACGAGCACACCATATTCTATATTCTAACAACTATTTGGGTGTTAATTTATTGTTCTTCTTTTGTTGCTTAAGGGACATTTGTTTATATGATTTCGGCCTAAAAAATACTCAATCCTTCACTTCAAATTCCCTTTCAATGTTGATTTTCTTGTTGTTTCATCCTATTTTGTGCCATAACCAAGTTGTCTTTCAATAGTTTGAGGACCTTTTGTTGGTGCCCTATGTGGTCCTCCATTTCCCGAACCTTTGTAGTCCCTTTCAAGGGTGATGTGATGGATGGAGGATGATATCCATAAAGTATTAGAAATTGGGACATTTATGATGAAGTATGGAAGGATGTGTTGTTCCACCATTCTGCCAAGGGCAACCACTTGATCCATTATACATGTTTATCAGATGCAAAGCAACAAAGTTATCCTTCTATACATTTATTCACAATCTCAGTTTGCCCATCCGAGTGAGGATGGTAAGATGAACTATGAGCCAATTGAGTACCCAAACAAGAAAATAATTCAGTCCAAAAATTTCCAATGAAAATTGGATCTCTATCACTTACGATAATCTTGGGGATGCCATGTAGTGCTTGAACTATTTCCATAAATGTTGTGGTTATTGTACTAACTTTAAAAGGAGGAGAAAGATAACAAAAATGGGCATACTTTGTTAGTCGATCCACTACTACCATGATGACAGTCTTCCTTCAGATTTGGGTAAACCTGTAATAAAATCCATTGAAACTTCTTCCTGACATGGACTTGGTATAGCTAATGGTTGTATAAGACTCGATGTCTTGATTGTCTCTTCCTTATTCTGTTGGTAGACCACACATTCAGACAAAATTTTGATCATCAGTTTTAAGACCTACCCCGAAAAAATCTTTCTTGATCTTGTGGTAAGTTTCCAAGAACCTTGAATGTCCTCTTATAGGAGAAGTGTGCAATTCTAGGACCTTATGTTTGGGTTGGGAATTATTACATAAATATATGCGATCATGATATCATATCAAATCATTCTTCCATACAAATTTATTTAATGCACTGGGGTCCTCTTGTAGTTGTTGAATTATCTTGCATACCTCTTGATCTTGCTTCCATTCTATCATTTCTTCTTCCACCCAATCAAATTGTGGAATATAAATATTACATAGTGAACCCTTTGTTTCTTCTTCTTTCCTTGAGAGTGCATCTACCACAATATTATGTTTTCCTTTCTTGTAGATAATTTCATAGTCATAACATAGCATCTTTGTAACCTATTTTTGTTTCTCTTCAGAATATAATCGTTGCTCATGTTAAAAAGTTGTACCTCAGACAAGTGTTTTCCACATAGGCTTGGCATCTAACATGTGGAGAAATGTCCAAAAGTGATCCCTAAGACATCAACTTTATGAGATATAAAGTTAAAGTGACTTTTTGAGCATATTAAATAAAAAGGTTGACTTAAGTGACTTAAGTTGTGATAAAGTGACTTTTAATCACAACCATAGATCTAGATGGCCTAGGATTTAATCTCAGCCATTAGATCTTAGGTTTAGGTCATTTTCATAAAGATGAACAAAAAGGGAGTCTAGAGATTGAGGCACCCAACTTAGTCATTCATGAGCATTGGGAGAGAGAGAGAGAGAAGATTGAGTGAGATTGCTACGACAAAAGAGGTGTGAAAATACCAAGATATTTGGCACGTAAACAAAGGCACTTATTCCAACATTTAATGAGGATCGTACAACATTAAATATAGGCAATTTTGTACCGATTTTACAAAGGCTGTACAACAGAAAGTTAGCACAGAAATCGAGGAGATGAGAAGGCATGAATTTCAAGGTGAATACGCTGCAGGAATTTTGTATTATTTCGTACAGTTATTATAGGAAAGTACAACTCGTACAACACAACAATCAAGATAGTTCTGTCATACAACAATATGGAAATTTAGGCACAAATTTCGAGGAGCAGATTGACACAGTTTTTTATGTGAATCTGGGCATAATTTTCAAGATAAGTCTGTGTTTATTTGCTAGAAATAGTGTTTGTTGTAACTCTGTTCTATGAGCTCAAGAAATAATAAAATCTCCCTCTCTCATTGGTTTTCCCCTTGTTGGTTTTTCCAGGAGCCATTTGCCCAAAAATCTCCGAGTTATATTTTTCTGGGTGTGTGCATTTAATTATGTTCTATATTGTAGTGAAAGACTCATTGCGTTTCCTCTTATAAATTTATCTTTATGCTATTTAGTTTTCAACAACATATGAAATGTGAATTGGGCATTAAACAATGAAAAAATTATTGAGACTTGAAACCAGGTTGGGGTTTGAGAAATTTTTACATGGTATCAGAGCTTCAAAGAGTATAAGAGCAAGAAAAATCACAATAAAGGTTCCAAGGGTGGGGCCAAGTCAAAGGGTGAAGGGAAAAAGGACATGAGAAAATTCAAGTGTTTTGCATGTCACAAGATGGGGCACTATGTAGGTCAGTTTCCTATTAGGAAAAAGAAATGGGTTACAACTTCAACGTAAGTGGAAGAGTTTTCCACTAAGTTCAAGAATGAGTTTTCCTTAATGGTATGTCTTTCTTCTAGTGCATCATCTACCGAAGTGTGGTATATTGATAGTGGAGCCTCCTGCTATATGAAAGGTGTGCGCAAGCACTTTACATATTTTACTAAGAGGGGTGTAAATCTTGAGGTAGTGCTTGGTGATGACTCCATATTCAATGAAGTTGGGATTGGGACAATATTCTTTCAGAGGGAGTCACAAATAATAATTGTCTACAAATAATAGGTGTCATATATATAGATATCTACCAACTCTTGTACTCTTTAAAGCTCCAACAAATTTAGCCACCAACGGTGCTTTGCTCAAACCCTCGACCACTAGAAGAAAACAATAGGGAAGACAATGTATATCCCTATATTATTCATTTCCTTGGCCTAAATAATTCTGAAGTTGGGCCATTAATTAAAACAACAAAAGTGATTGAAGATACACAACTCATGACCTAGGGCACAATGCTAAGGTTGAAGCTGACATGAATGAACATTAGCGTTAGGAAAATCCAACTTACTTTGTCATATTCTTTATAGAAGTTCATTTTTATTACCATAGTAGGGATTTTTTTTGTTACTTTGTCATATTCTTTAGACAAGTTCATTTTTATTACCATAGAAGGGATTCTTTTTTGTTTTTATTGTGTGAAAAACTTCTTGAGCCACACCCATTGCCTCATGTATTTCCTTGCTAGCTAAAAAACCAAACTCTTCATGTTAGCTAAAAGGGCCTTCATCCTTCTAGCTATAATTTTAGAGATTATTTTATAAATGCAGTTGTAGCATGAGATGGGTCTGCAATCCTCAAAACTATGAGGGTTATTTGATTTAGAAATCAAAGCAATGAAAGCAGAATTAAATGATACCAAGACCTTTCCAAATGATCCATTACAATCTTAAGTAGATCCTCCTCCAACATAGAATCCAAGACCGACCACCCCTCTTGTCCGTTAAAAATGAATGCCAAACCTTTTGAAATTCCTATTTAGTAACATAGTCCATCATATTGACATTATCTTCCTCTGAAACAAACCTAGGAAAGAGGGTAGCCATGTTGACTCCCTTAGCAATGGAAGCCCTATCATTTGTCTTGAATAAGCCATTAAAATAATTAACCTACGCTCTTGCCAAATCTTTATGACTAGTATACGTTGTGTCATCAACTCCCTGCATATTCCAAATGGTGTTGACATTTCTCTTATGATTAACAACTCGATGAAAAAAATTAGTGTTGTCATCTCCCTTCTCTAAAATTTAGTATTGTTATCTGTGTGCTACTTCTTTTTCATCCAACAATTCTCTTTTTATTTTCTCAAGTGCACTAATTACACCTTTGTGTTTCTCATTTGTTATGTTCCAACGTGAATGATAAAAAGTTAATGAATAACAATCCACTTCAAGGGGGGAAACATGTTTTTACAATATATTCAATGTACATGACGAAATAGGATGATACTAAGGATAGGTTTCCTTGGTACCACAGGGTGCAGTATCACAGAGTTCAAGATCACCAGATTAAGGGGTGACAAGTTCATAGGTAATTGGGTCATAGGTTACATGCCCCCAGGTTTCAGGGTCCCAGATTACTGGCTCACAGATGACCAAATGTACATCTTCTTCATGTACACAATATTCAAGTGATAGGGGCGAGGAGGAGGAATCCCTTCCACAAGAGTTAACTTTAGGGAAGAGGAAGCCAAAATGGCTTCAAGAGACCTTGAAGGAAGCTCAAGAATCTATGGGAATCCCAAGAAGGTTTTCATGGAAAGCAAGTTTTCATAGAGGTTTTGTAGATATTTAGCTATGGTGAGCAACATCAGTTAGTTTGAGCCTTTCACTTTTGACGAGGAAACAAATCATTCGGTCTGGAAGGATTCCATGGTGGAAGAGTACAATTCCATCATGAAGAATGATGCATGAGAGATTGTTCTGAGACTTGAGGGGAAGTCAGTTCTGAATTCCAGGTGGCTATATAAGATCAAGCATGCTGCAGATGGCACCATTGAGAAGTACAAGGCTCGGTTTATGGAGAGAGAGTTCTCATAGGTAGATGGAGTTTATGATGAGGCCTTCACACTAGTTGCTAGATATACATCGATCATGGCAGTGATATTCATTGCAACAGAGATGGGTTGGAAGATCCACCAGATGGATGTGAAAACCTCATTTCTGAATGGAATCATACATGAGGAGGTGTACATTGAGAAGCCACGAGACTATGTTTGGAAAGGAAGACCTAATTTTGGAGCACGCGCAACAGGTGGCAAAAAAACAACATGCAGAAAAAGAAGGAAAATCAGAATGCAGGAGAAAAAACAATGTGGCGCGTAGGCAAACAAGCCTAACCATGATAGGGTTAGGGTTTCTGACAAGATTTTAACGACTATAATCCACAAAGTAGTATAACTAAGGACCTGAGAGGTCTAGGGAAGGGGAGATATTTAGATATCAGTTAAGGAGATGTCAGGTGAGGATAGAGAGAGTTGATTATTATGAGTTTGTGGGTTGTGATGATTGTAATAATTATTGTAGAAGAGTTGAGTAAGGTAGTATTTGAGGGTTGGGTCACGTGCTCAGGAGGCTGGTGTGATCTAGTTAGCCTCACAGAGGGTTCTTACCCTCAATCTTGATTGTATTAAAGACTATGTAATGTTCGCAGCGAAAGATTTTGCAACCGAAGAAATAAAAGAGCAGATAAGCCAAATCTTTGTGGATGTAGCCCCAGGGGGGGTGAACCACGGTAAACCTTGTGTGTTGTGTGATTGTTAATGAATGCTTTACTTTTTGTTGATCATTAGCTTAAAAATGGACGGTTAAAGTAGCTTTATCAACATGCATGCATAGGTTTAAAGATAAATAAATCATAGAAGTACTTGAATGATTAACAATGATAATGCATAAGGAAGAAAGGACCCAATCCCAATTCTCACTCATTCCTAGATTGCAAACACCTGAGTGGATGAGATCCATGGAAGAAACACACATAGGATGAAACTATAGAAGATAATGTTTAGGCCATGGAATCCAATGAAGGAGGAGATTGAAAGATGGTTGAAAACAAAGGAACTTGAGTTTGCGGAGAAGGAAAACATAAACCCTAAGTTAACACCATACAAATATCTCGACAAATACGTGTTTAGAGGCTTGCAGGAGGTATTTTTCTGTGATTTCCTGCATTTTTTGCAGGAGTGGTCACTGAGGTGAAAGACCAACCAACATAGAAATTGAATTAGATAGCTAGAGTGGAATCCTGTGGAGATCATACAGTTATAGCAAGTTAATAAATTTTTTACACGCGCAATAGATTTCTGGTTAGACAGTATTGTTGCAGGGTTTATCACCAAATTTGTAGTAGATACCATGAAGTCCTTCACCATAACAGAGAAGGATTTTCTAAAAGGACCCAAAGGTAGGTACATCAGATCATTGTACACTTCAATCAAGATTTTATTGTATGACAACGATGTGATCACCATGGAATCATGCAACTAAACTTCCCTGCATGAATGGGGGAAGGGGGGAAGCACTGACATGGGGTTGAGATATGGACATGGAGAAAAATAAGGGGAAGAAGAAGGAGCCCATGGACCCAATTATGATGGAAGAGAACTAAACAAAGAAGATAATGGAAAAAGTTAGAAAGACGCACAACGAAATACCTTACCAATATAAAATGAATAACAAGAAGAGAGACATAGCTGACAGAGAAGGCTTGGTGAGCGATGAAGAAGAGGTAGAGGATCTCTGGGCTATGGAGTAGATTGAGGAAATACTACGCGAAACATATGAAAGGAAAACAAGAGGTCCAGGGTCAGAAACAGAGGACAAAAATCCAATCCAGATCACCATCATTGTGGAACCCCATGTGCGACTATTACACTAGAAAGAGCACCAACGTTTAGACAACTGAATTTTAGTGGAAGAAAAACAACACGACATGGATCCAATCAAGGAAAATCAACTAGGGGAGCAAGCTCAGGAAGTAACAATTAATTGTCTACACCGCGCGGACACAGTAGTTCAACATAGTTCAAAATGTGTGAACATGATCCCAAGATCAGATTACCAGAATTCCAGGGAGAGGCATTAGAGGACCTTGAAAAACACTTATTCATCTGTGCGAAGATATGGAAGTAAAGAAGATCATAGATGAGGATAAAAATCTTGTGTATTTATCTATCACACTAAGATACTGCGCACTAGACTGGTACACGAGCCTATATGTAAACAGTGCATAGGGAGTACCAAAGACTATCACAGACGTGAAAAACTACTGGTAAACGAATTTCAAAAGCCCATCTCAGAAGACCAGTACATGAATGAAATGATTGAAATCAGGAAGAAACTAGGTGAGTTTGTATGAAAGATTGATTAGAGGTTCAAACGTATGAAAGGTGAGTTGAAATATGCAATAACTGACATGCAACATAGGCACTTATTTGTGAACTCATTGTTACCACACTTGAAATACCCGTTAAGACAACAAAAGTTCCAAACTCAGGCAGAGGCTCTGCAGACAACCTTACAACTAGAAGAGAACCAATATCAACAGATAGATCCAACAATAGAGGAGACAAAGGAGGATTTGAAGAATCTAACATTTCAACTTAACCAGAATAGGGGCAAAGAAAAAAGAGAAGTTGTTTGGTGTACACTATGCATGATAGAAGGACACCATAAAAACGAATATCCAACTTTTGCACAATATATGGAAACATGAGTACCAAACCCCTTGCCAACATGAGGACCATGGTGCAAGATCTGTAAAACACATGGGCATGATCTATATTATTGTCCAATGATGCAGAAGTATAAGAAAGTACCAAAAAGTTCATATTGCAATTCTTGCAAGTCAGTGGGTCATGATGATAAGGATTGTAGAATGATGGAGTTGATGAGAGAAAGAAATTCAGATAATTATAGGGTGCAAGAAGAAATGATGACATGACAAGCTACACTTTAGTTCAGCCAGGTACCATCACCATACAACAATGTGCAGCCTCAGTACAATAGTGTGCAACCACAGTATAACCTCACGCAGTATAACCATGTACCCCAATACAACACACCGTGAGGAGATTGAGGTGGATGCAGAGGTGGAGGACAAGGCATAGGAGGATTTGGACAAGACATAGGACCAATATTTTTCCACCACTGCCAACAACTAGGAAATTATGCAATGGATTTTCCACTTCCACAAACATCATGTATGTATTGTCACGCAACAAATCATGACATAGAAGACTGCCCAACACTCTTGAGAAAGATCCAAGAAAAAAAGAACCATAACAACTAGAATGTCCAATGGATTTATGCACAAGCCAGGGATGATGGGAGAAACATCAATATAGTCACTCGAGGAGGAGCCAAGACAGGAGCTGATGCAACAAAACAGGATCCAACTCAACACCAATGGGTTAAGAAGAATACTGAGACACATAAGCAGTTTGATGCGCGAAAAGAAAATAAAACATTTAAGGAGGCCATACATGAGTTTCTCAAGAAGAATGTTGTGTCTACATCAGTCGTGCAAAAAACTAAGAACCCACCAATATATAGGATTCCATTCTCAATGGCCCATACCAATAAAGGACAACCTCAAAAGCAAGTAAGTACAATAAATACTTTTTTKCAATCTTGTGTTAAGTTATTGAATGAAATATGCAACATAGAGGTAGAAGGGAAGCTAGAGCAGAAAACAATCAATCATCTCCATACAAGAAGAAGGAAAAACAGATAATTTASACTAAATTCCAACATTGGGGGTTTCAACATGGGAGATGTTATATTGGATTTAGGCTCTGAAGTAAATGTCTTACCTAATAAATCATGACAGTGTATGGGAGAACCCACACTAGGCTATTCATCTCTCCAGTTGAAACTAACAAATCAACATAGTGTTACCAATTGGAAGGCTTAAAGGTGTGACAGTAGATTTGGATGGAGTGCGCACTATGACAGATTTTGAAGTAATAGAGATAGTGGATGGCACAACACCTTACCTAACATTACTTAGATTCGATTGGGAATTCAATAAACAGGTTATACTCAACATAAAGACAAGAAAAATGACTTTTGAATCATGCGAATATAGAGTCATTGCGCTATTGGATCCTTCAGAAGGAGAAAGGTTTGTATAGGCCACTTGTTTGGATCTGGAAGAAATAAACCAGTTGTACATAACCACCGCATGAGAAGAAGATTATGTCAATCCAACTGCAGATGGGGTACTCAGCTGGAGAAGCATTACATCTTGTGCTTCTGACTATAATACGGGTTTGGAGAATTGACAACAACGATTACATGAAGTTTCCACAAGGAGGTGTGCAAGAATCGACTGTGTAGTAAGATAGGTTGGTACAAAGATAAGAGAACCTCTCAATTTTCATGGGCTAAATGACTTAGAGGAATTCTTGACAAAATATGAAGAGGAAGTGTTAGAAAATCATAGGCTCTTATCCCTAGATATTGCACTCAAGGAAACACTTGCAAGATGGTGGGGCGCACACAAAGAAACAATTCAGGACTAATATCAGTGTAAATGACTACTATGCATTAGATTTGGCCCAGACCCAGGGAGAAATAGAGTCTAGAAGTATGATGGTAAAGGAACATCAATTGAACACTTGACGAAGTGAAGAATACAATGGAGGATGAAACCACTAGAGGAATGACCTCATCACTTTATCCATACATTGGAAGGAATCCCAAGGAACTGGTACATAGACTAGGAGATGCTCAGAGGCACTACTGAATGGATAGGATAACAACATAATTTTGTAGCAACCTTCTCATTCGAACATGAGAACTACAACACTGATTCAATGTTGAAGTTGATACAGGGAGTGATATTGGTTGATGAACTAGAGGTTGAAATCATCACATAATATCAACAACTGAATAGATAGACAGTTACAAAGATGATCATGTCGAAGAGGAAACACCAGATGAAGATGACCCACGCAACATTCAGATTACATATATTGAAGGAGAGAGAGAGGTGGAAGGTCCATCTCTGGATTCAAAAGTATTTTCTGCACCAATCAAAGTTAAGAAAGTCAATATTGGGACGAATGACAATCCGAAAATGGCAAGTATTGGAGACTATTGGGATGAGAAAAAAATAGAAAGAATAACAGAGTTACTACGTGAATACAATGACCTATTTCCAATGACCTTTACAGAGATGAAAGGAATAGCAGGAGATCTAGGTGAGATGAAGATACCTCTCAAACCTGAGGCTATACCTGTCAGAAAAATACCTTACGGACTGAATCCAATGTATAAGAAGAAAGTGAAAGCAGAAATTGACCAAATGTTGGAAGCTGGTATTATAGAACCAATAGAGGAATCTGAAGGGATCAATCCCATGGTATTCCAAGAAAATAAGAAAGGGGAGATACAGATTTGTGTAGATCTGAGGAAACTCAACGATGATTTCTTACATGACCCTTTCCCTACCCCTTTTATAGATCAAGTCTTAGAGAATGTGGGAGGCCGAGAAACATATTCATTCACAGATGGATTCTCAGGATACCATAAGATCAAAATAGCTCCAGAGGATAGGTATAAGAATACTTTTTCTACATAATGGGGATTCTACCAATATATAGTCATACCCTTTGGACTGAAGAATGCACCAACCATTTTTTCAAGAGTAGTCATAGCTTATTTTAAGGAATTCATACATCATTTTCTAGAAGTATATCTGGATGACTGGATTGTATATAGTATTTTAAAGGACCATGTAGAAGTATTAAGACTAATGTAGGAATGATTAAGACAATGTCATATATCATTAAACATTAGGAAATGCATTTTTGGTACACCTATTGGGATATTGTTGGGACATATAGTGTGTAAACAAGGTTTACTAGTTGACCGTGCTAAGATTGCAGTCATTTTAAATTTACCACCACCAAAGTTAGTGTGCTAGTTAAGAGAAACACTAGGACATACATGCTATTACGTGAAATTTATAAAGGGTCACCAATGGAGAAGAACCTACTAACTTGGAAGACAACTTCCCTGATGCATAGTTATTTTTAGTACAGGTATTTGATGAATACTTCGTTGATATTATTGAATACTTAAGTAAAGGAGTTGCACCACATGACTTTATCACTGAACAAAATAAAAACCTGGTAGTCATAGCTGCATACTATCAACTCATTGCAGGACATTTATACAATATGGGCGCATATAAAATTTTGAGAAGGTGTGTATTGGAACACGAACGACCCAAAATTTTGGTAGAAGCTCATAAAGGTATAGCTGGAGGAAACTAAGAAAGAAAATCCACTGTGCAGAAGGTATTGCGCACATGCTTATGGTGGACAACAATCCATAAAGATGCCAATGAATATTTCCAGAATTGTGATGTCTGTGAGAGGGTTGGAAAACCCAATAGAAGGGATGAGATGCCCCTATGACCAGAAGTGACTCTACATGTATTTGAAAAATGGGTAGTAGACTTTGTTGGACCTATTAATCCATGACCAAAAAGGTCAGGAGAAAGATATATCATTACTGCAACCAAATACGTAATGATATGGGCAAAAGCAACACCAGTCAACGACTGTAGCACAGAGACAAAACACACTTCTTGTTTGAGAAAATGATCACCAGATTTTGATGTCCTAGGATATTTATGAGTGACCAAGGCACTCATTTTATTAATAATACCATCAGGGCTATGACTGAGGAGTTTTAAGTCTATCACCATAAGAGACTAAGATCTGCAATGTGAACAAGGAGGATTGGGACTTGAAAATACTAGTAGTATTATGGGCATACATGACCACATGCAATAACTTGAAAGGACATATACCATTTAGACTGGTGTATGGATAGGAAGTAGTGGTGCCATTAGAATTTATGGTACCTAGTCTGTACGTAGCAACAATTACCAACATGACAGAAAGAGACGCAGTACATGATAGGTTAAGCCAACTAATGGAAATGGAAGAGGACAATATTCTGGCAAGATTTCACCAGGAAGTACAGAAATAAAGGGACAAAGCCTGGCATGACAGACATATTAAAAGGAAAATCTTTAAGGAGGGAGACCTAGTTCTTATCTATGACACCAAATTTTGCAACACCCTGGTAAGTTTAGAATGCATTGGTTAGGGTCATATGAAATAAAGACTGTCACAAATGGGGGATATATGCAGCGAAAGGACTTGGGAGGAACAAAACTGAAAGGAATGATCAATGGTAGTTGACTGAAACTGTATAGGAACAATCGACCTACTAACTCTTAAAAGTTACAACATAGTAATAAAGTCATGTATATAGTGTACTGTAGTAGATATTAGGAAAGAAAATTGATAAAAAGTAATAAAAAGGGGAAAAAGAATACAAAAAGAATACAAAAACAAAAAAAGAAGAAAAATAAAAAAAGAGGCAGAAGTTGACTAAACAATAGGAATTTGGGAAAAAAAAAGTAGCGTGCAACAATTACTACGACAACGTAGAAAGACAACGCGCAAGAAAAATTGAACTTGGCGCAAATGCATGGAAAAAGTGAATTTTTTTTATGAATGGGTCTATAAAGTGCGGAAAGCATGCGTTAGTTCGACATGAAGTGATTTTCGAGCACATAGAAAGATACAAGTGCATTACCTAGATAGAATTGTGTGGAGAAGCAAGCGAGTGTGTGAATTGGAGAAAAGATGACACCACCAAAGTTTGGCGCCACATGCCAGTATGTACAAATTACTTGACAAGTCCAAAGGCAGAAGGAAAGGATGAGGGCGACCAAGAATGTTGTCGAGATTGAAGATGTCACTACTTTGGACACAGAGTCAATCATTCTGACACGGGTTAAGGAGGAAGCATAAAAAATGGTGCAAGGGGAAGTAGGACTGAGTTTCGGGGCCCAAAATGGTATTCCGAACTCTAACCCTGAAATACCCACTAAACCTGATGAAACGAGGAGTCAACAATAAGGTCGCGATGAAGAATTGATGTTGTTCGAGGACATCACCAACCAACCAGACTTTAAGAGGGAGGAATATGACGCAAAAAAAGCAGAGGTAGGCCCATCTGTTGTTGATAAAAGAGGAAAGGTGAAAGATTCCACAGATATTACACTTCCATACCTCCTAGACACAGTGGTCACTGTGGACGACATGATGGGAAAAGTACCTAAACTGAGGTACTAAGATTGCGATGTGTGCGATGCGACCAAATTCCCATATTTGGCTGAAGAAACCTACTTAGAAAACACAAGGGAAATTGGACCTATAGGAAAACCTATAATGGATCCCTCACAATGGATAACGGGGATGTACAACTACAAAATAATGAATCTCCCAGATATACGCACTTCGGGTGTGCTAAAAACGTTGGGCTCTACGTCAAATAGTTATTAGCCCAGGTACATGGTGACACCCTTTGGATGGATAGGCTGGTACAAATGGATGTGGCACTGATCACTAAAATTACAAGATTATCTATAGCCGGCGCACAACTAGAGGAGTACTTGGAAAACAAGGCGCACAAGAAGGAAATCGTTGAGCTAGTAAAAGCACAATTTGGCACCAGCAGGGGAAACATGGGCATTGTGCTCAAATACGTTAATGACATTGTGACAAGGTTCACCAACAATCTTATGGATTTCAAGCTATTAAGGAAATGCAGGAAAGAAGAAGCTCCAACAGGAGTCATAACAGTAGCCATGCAGTACGCGAAAGGAGTGATGTTCATTTGGGCACTGTACCTCCTAAACCATATTTTGGTTGATTGCAGAGATGCGTGGGATAGTGGAACCGAGTTCCATTATTCTTGGATCATTATTCTTATAGCCTTGACAGGGTGGCAGGAGAATTTTTTTTTAGCATTCCTAGATAGGAAAGGAAAGTTTTATGCGGCCAGATTTGAGTCCCTATGGTAGGCCAAGGACAATAAAAATCAATAGGAAAATAACACAGTATTTTTTATGTTTCTTGAAGAAATTCAACAATGCAGAGCCAATGTGTGGCACATTCTTGTGGAGGTAGTCTAGGACACTGAAGGGATAGCCAGGTTCAAGGAATCCATGCATCAGATGGGGATCCAGGCTGCAATGGATCCAAAGAAGGCATGGTTGGAGATGCAATATTGCGTTGCATAGGAAGAAATTGATTGGATAATTAGATTCTGGCCAATGGAGTGGAAGATTCCAGTAACAAAACCAACAACAAAGACAACCACGACATAATCCACCAAGCTTAAGGAAAAGGCTAAAGCAGGCTCCTCAACAAAAAAAAAATCCCAACCGATAACACTAGAAATGATGCAACACRGAATCAACCGTCAGGAAGTARCGTAGTGCCCAAAAGACCATGAAGAAAACAACAATGAACAGGATAGACAACCAGTAGGATGCCATAAAAGGGGACACATCAAAGGATGGTGAAAAAAGGGTACATTTTACAACAAGTGGGGCKCAACCCTCACAGACRAAAAGGAATATAGTGCAGGTAGAAGAGACACGAAAATATAGGAAGTATACCATAGAAGACTCAGTCATCACCATGACAAAGGATGACGTTGAATTCGTCTCGGACAAGGTCCAAGACAGGGGGGAAGAAGTGGTCTGTGTTGCAGAGGCACAATGAGAAGATATCATGGCCAAACTCATAGAAGTCCATAAAACTCTACAACAATTACGGATCCAAGAAGTACCACAGGTCACAACGTAGTGTCATGAAAAGAGACAATGAACCCTTGCGTAGAAAGAAGGAGAGGAGATAGTTGAGTTGGTAGTAAAAGGCAGGGACGCATTCACATTCACTCGCTAAATGATTAGAATGGATCAAGAGACTCCATA
Organism: Picea sitchensis; assembly: GCA_010110895.2. Lineage (NCBI taxonomy): Eukaryota > Viridiplantae > Streptophyta > Pinopsida > Pinales > Pinaceae > Picea > Picea sitchensis. Next base: position 161,354 of record SNQJ01S0001261.1, read on the forward strand.
GAAACCCATGGGGAAAATTGAGAAATTTGAAGTAGTCATGGCACAGATACCCACCAAGGCATTATACAGACTCCAGACCAGTGTAATGCAAGAAGTACAATCCAGAGCTCGTGCAGATGCGACTAACTTGGAGGTGGGTACGGGAGTCGCCAAAAAATCACCTACGACCAATTGACCTCAGAGAAAGAAGAGGAGAAAGAATGTGTTGATAAGCTAAAGCAGGGGATAACAACAATATATGACCGCATCCCAGACAATGTGCAGGCACCGGAGAGGAGCACCTAAGAAAAGATAAAAATTATTTCACAAACAATCGAGGGATATAGTCAAGAAATCGATGAGCTAAAGGCAAATCTTAATCCCATGACTCCTCCTGAGGTTTGAGAATAGAGACAACAACAATCTGCACTTCAGATAACAGAGATGGAAAAAGAAGCGAGGGTAGTCACAGAGATGTTCAACATAACTACACAGATTTGGACCGTTTTAGAGGAGGATGAAAAGGTCGAACAACTGGACCAACAAGAGGAAAATGTCAACGCTTCCATACATGAGTGAAAGAAACTGTAGAAAAAAATGAGTATCATGGAGCACTTGAAGGGAACCGAGGAAATGAATACTCCGCAGATAGAGTTAAAGACAACGCATATGAATAAGCAAGAAAAACAATCCCAATTGGAACCCCTCCAGGAATAGGCAACACAAATGATTGCGAAGTTGGAGGAAGAGCATACAAGCATGGCACATGCACATTCAAAGGGCGCAATAGTAATACAGGAAGAGATAACAACACATATAGTGGAGGAGCTAATAGACAAATCTGCGCATATGAGGGAAAAAGGAAAGGAACTAGTAGATAAGTTCCACAGTTTGGAAAATGCGGTAAAGGGAGCACGCTCTACCTGAGTGGCTCAGGACAACCCACATGTTAGTGTTGAGGGCATGTTGGGAGCATGCCTATTTTTAGAAGGAATTCTATTTTGGGTGCAGGCCTATTTTTGGAGAAAGTTCTGTTTTGAGAAAGAACTATGTTTGGAAAGGAAGACCTAATTTTGGAGCGTGCACAACAGGTGGCAAGAAGGAAGCATGCAAAAAAAGAAGGAAAAACAACATGCAGGAGAAAAAACAACGTGGAATGCAGGAAGACACGAGTAAACATGATAGGTTTAGGGTTTTTGATAATATTGTAATGACTATAAGCCATAAAGTAGTATAAATAAGGACCTGAAAGGTCTAGGGAAAGAGATATATATAGATATCAGTTGAGGAGATGTCAGGCGAGGATAGAGAGAGTTGATTAGTATGAGTTTGTGGGTTGTGATGATTGTAATAAGTCTTGTAGAAGAGTTGATTAAGGTATTATTGGAGGGTTAGGTCACATGATGAGGAGCCTGGTGTGATCTAGTCAGCCTCACAGAGGGTTCCTACCTTTAATATTGATTGTATTACGGAAGATGTAATGCGTGCAACACAAGATTTTGCAATTGAAGAAATAAAAGAGTAGAGAAGACAAATCTTTGTGGACATAGCCTTAGGAGGGGGTGAACCATGGTAAACCTTATGTGTTGTGTGATTGTTAATGAATGTGTTTTCCCTTGACCAAGTTTTGGGAGATCCTTGGTCAAGTTTGACCTATTTTTGGACTTTGACAACCTGTCGAAGGAGGAGCGCAAGACGAAGCAGAGATCGCGAGATCGAGGCCCCTTTTTGGGATTTGGGATTATGTAACTGGTATGGGATGTTGGCCCATGGGTTTACCCATGTTTAGGCCTATTTTGTAAAGTATAAATAGATTCTAAGGCAATGTAGTGAATATAGAGATAGAGAGTTACGAATGGCTAAGTGCTAAATCTATGTGATTGAAGGATTGTAAGTGCTTTGTGCATACTGTGTGAGACTTGTAGAGCTAAGTGCAAGTCCTTGTAAGAGGCTGTGGAAGGCTGTGTGCTTAGATCTACTTGGGAAGGAGGATCTAGCGAGCTGTGCAGATCTCATGTCCTATGCGGAGTAAGGTTTTGAGGCTCTGTGCATGTAACCTATTGAAGAAGCTAATAAAGAATAAGAGTTGGTGGACGTAGGGTGGGGGTGAATCACGTATATGCTATGTTGCTCTGCTTTGTGCAATGTGTTGATGTGTTTATGTCTTTACTTGCTAAGTGCTTTGATATAGATAGATAGATCTGTTTATGCTTTGTGCTAATGATGTATATGGATGTTAGATCTGACTTATATGAATGTGCTTAGTGCCTGAATCTATTAGATCGAACCTACTTCTCTACGATAAGTGCTTAGATACATAAGATATGGATGAATGATGTGATGGTATGTTTTATCTGCGAAGTACATAGTGGTTGAATATTGATGAACTGTCGGCGCTAAGTGTTCTGTTAAGTATTATAATCATCGATCTGTGTCCCAACTAAGGTTGCAGACACCCGAGTTCTGCAACCACCCCTACCTCTACCTTGGTTGAGACTTCATTTTCTTCACAGGTGTTGCCGAAAGGGCCGGTAGTTAGGGTTTTGTTGGTGCGTTGTTGTAGCATTGAACCCTGGGTCTGCCCCTGTGCCAACAAATGGTTCCGTTGTCGGGACCTGAAACTATGATTGTTGGGAGCTAAGGAATAAGAAGCTTTGTGCAAAGATCCATCCTAAAACTGTGAAATCTTTGTGCATAGATCTATCGCTCTAGTGTGTAGTTCTATACTTAGTTTAAGAAGCTTTATGTTGAAGAAAAGAAGTATGATCGGAAGAAAAGAGGTAAGATCTGAAATATTTGTGCTCTGAGAAAGGTAAAAGTGAGAATTCTTGATTGAAAGAGGTAAGATCTGAAAGCTTTGTGCTCTGAGAAAGGTAAAAGTGATAATTATTGACTAAAAGAGGTAAGATCTGCAAGTTCTGTGCTCTAATAAAGGTAAGAATAGTGAAAAGTTCTAGATCTGAAAGATTTGTGCTCTGTAGAAGTAAGATAAGTAAAAATTTTTGTTTCTAAAGTATGGATCTAGGTATGTATGATAGATTTTGTCCTAGATTGAAAAATAGGGCACTAATAGATGAAAGAAGGTTTGATATGCGTAGATCTGATAAGAATAGTGAAAGATATGTTATACCTATGAATAGAAAGAATGTTTGGACTAACAAGTGGATGCAGGATCGTAGAAAGAAATGTTTGCAGGTTAGCTATCATGATTCTAATGCGCAATATAGGAAATGATGGGGATCATTTAAAAAAAAGAGGATTAACCCTTTGTTACAGTTGTAGAAGACCGGGACATCTTGCTAAGGAATGCCCTCGAAGAAGACCTAGTTGTTTTTGTTGAAAAGTTATGAACCATGAAGTATTGGATTTCCCTAGAATGATTGCTAAGCTTGAAGGAATGAACATGAGACAAGAAAACCCTAAGGCATATCCAAAAATGGCAGAACCCTAGAAAGAATCAAAGAAAGTATTCCTACATATAAAAGAAACCCTGAATGACCACCGACATGTCAGTTTATTAGAAATATTAAAATAAAAAGAATGCCTTGAAGCAAGAATATGAGACTTCGACATTGATTGTGTTCTAGATGAGGAAACACAGGTGAATATCATGACATAAAGAAATTGAGAACTTTCATGGAAACCTTCTATGACTCCTTCATTGGGAGGAATAGGTCTATTTAGATAATTCTATGTGGAAAGCTCAACCAGATATCTATGAATGCCAATGGAACTTTGACAGAGGAAAATTTTGAGATTATTAAATTTATTGAGAATAACGCCCCATTTACCATGTTACTATGAAAACCTTGGATTGAAATAAATCAAGCCAGAAGGCAAGAAGAAAAAGAAGTTTTAGCGCAGAAGAAGCAAGAGTTAAAATATTTCATGACTAGAAGGATCGCACACTTAATTGAAGAACAAAAGAACAGATCAAAGCTATTTAACACCAGAGACTTGGATGTCGAAGTTGCAAGAACACTAGAAGACCCACAAAATATTGAAGTACCTATTCCAGATAAAGAAGAAGTATCACCCTCGACTCTTAGGAAATAATATCAACAACGTGAAGTAACTACGACAAAAGAAGATAAGAATCAGAATGGAAAAAGGAATACTGAGACGAAGCTCATTGGAAAGAAATCTAGAAAACTAAGCAAGAAGAGAGCTAAGATCGACAAGTTACATAAGGTTCTAGAGGGAACTTCACAGAAGGAAAATCTGCAAAATTGGAGCTTCAGCGGGATAACAGAGCAACGTCACATGGAACTTTTCCATGGTGAAGCAATATAGTCATTGGGACCAATATAACTGTTCATCTGACCCCCCGAACAGGTATAAAGGAATTTATGGTTCGCCACCAGACCGTTGGACCGCACCATAACAAAGTTAATGAAGGATTCTCGACCGTTGCAAGCAATTCGTTGCCAAGTTATCTATTTATCCTGTCGCGCCATGCACCGAGAACACTTTTGCTAATCGTGAATTTGGGCCCGCAGACTTGTTTATTTTATATAGTGATCATTGTCTTCTATCCTATTGCAGTATATAAGTTACTCCTTGAAATCGAAGATTTCCAACCCTGAGCATGTATGTCGGATGAGTTCACTGCTGCAGAGAGAGCTGTCAAAGAAGTTCTGATCGAACTCATGACTGAACGAGTCATGTCGATGTCTACATGTGTACAAGCATCATCGACGAGAGGAATGCAAGCTTCTTCGTCGATTGCTTGTGGTTCGGGGCCATCCTGACCATCAATAGAGAAGAGAACCAAGCATAAAGACGATCCAGAAAACATGAAGTTGATTCCATCCATATTGCCCGATTACATCCTACCTCTGGCTAGCGTGATGAATCGTGATAATGTGTTAAGAGACTTTGAGTACACTATGGTCACTGCATACCTCCCGAAGGGGATACACACAATTCGAATAGAGCAAGACAAGATCGCAGCATTGAATTTCAGTGACTTCAACCTCAGAGATCGAAATATCTATGGTATGCTTGTCCCATACAAGTACCTAACTAGAAATAAAGGGAAGAACTTGAAGATCATCCCTCAGTCATGGACGATGAACCTCACGCAATCCACCCTGTTGAATGTCATTAAGATCCCACACTTTGAAAGACACGAGGAAGTCAACGTATGTGTCAAGCTTCTACTATCGTGTTACCATGGTAGATACTTATGGCTAGATTGCTGCATTATAGTTGATCCAATGCTGATCCATAGGATCAAAGGACTGAGTATGCAAGGACCCAACCCGCAGGAATTTTATCCAGGAAAATCCACAGATCATGCACTTGCACAGAAGATCAAGGATACATATGGTGATGTTGAAAAGGGAACAAGATGCTATAAGGTAGCTTCCATCCAGAGTGGTGCAGTGCACCTCGCATGTCAATTGATAGCTAGAAAGTTAGTAAGAAAGAACCGACCTACGCAGGTCACTAGATTTGTTGTTGACCTCACAGGGAAGTGCGCGGAAGGCCTACAGATGAACTGGGCGAAGTACCTAGTTAACCAGTTGGAACTAGATTGTCGAGAAGCACATGATCAGGGTTATCAATTTTATTTCAGCTGGCTCTTGGTCCTCATTGCATTTGTTTCCTGAGAGTTGCCGGAAGGAGCGACCTTACCCGACATAGAGTCGTTCGAACTGCTTGCCGTGAAGTTCGCTACCTTGTGGTATTCAACTGATATGGACAAACAATGGCAGTCGAACGTTGTGTTTCATACATACTACCTCCAGCTAAATTGAGCCATTGAATCTGAGCCTCGCATGAATCTGAACACCCTACAAAGGTTCCAACCACTAATGAAGTTCATCGCAGATTGACACTTTATATACATTACAATGTGAGAAGATGAGCATCAAGAGAAACTCCAGTCATATTACAAACTTACAGAAGAAGACGTTGAGGATATCACCAAGGAATGGTCTGTTGACCTCCTTATCCCCGCCAACCTCGCAGATATATCTGATATTGACAACCTAGAGGACACTCATAAAGAATAGAATACACCTGGAACCAACAGACATAAGAAGACTGAGGAGGTCCAAAACTTAAGCAACACCTCAGTGAAGACTACTTCCATGTCACCTGACCGAGGGGGTGGTGACGAAGTAGAAGCTGAACAGAGACCAAGTGAAGTAACACCACCCAGAGATGAGGTTGACCCTTTGAATAAGAGGAAGGTTTCCCCCCCGAAACCTTCTTCCCGGAAGAAATCGAAAGCCTCCATGACCAAGATGTAGACTGTCCTCACCTCTGATGATTTTGAATTCATCATAGCCGCCCTGAACGATGCTTCACTGGAGCTAACAGAAAAATAAGGAGCGAAGCATGAAAAAATGTATGATAGGATTGAAGTCGAACTCCGAGGGGTACAACAGGCTCTTCAGTCCAGCCACATAGTCTCCATTGCACCCCTGCCATTGGGAGAACTCGAGTTGGGAGATGAGCCAACCCAACTCCACTGACTAGCTGAGATAGTCGAAGCTCGCCTTCAACGAACATAAGAGGAAATAGATAAATCCACCCAGGCTTTGACGCAAGTGCAAGGAGTACTTGCATAGAAGCACCGAGATGCAGAATAGGAAAATATTGCTCTCCAAGAAAATTTTGATGAAGAAAAAGCACAACTACAACAGGGAAGAGAACAGTTGCTCGTGGAGCAAATCAAAGTGAAAGAAGCGGTCAGTAGAGAACTTTGTTCTATGACAGTCATAGAAATAAAGGCAGAGGATTGAGTTAGGCAACAAGTATAGTAGTTCACAGAAGTTATCCATCAACTACAACAACGCATAGCAGACTTAGATCTCTGCGCAATGCCCGAGACCCCATAGGATGTAAGGGATCAAAGAGAAGTAACTGCTCAAAGCACAGTTGAGAGAATCAAATCCCTTTCTATGAAATGTAAGCAACTCACTGATCATAGTTCCCAGACCTACGAGCAACTCATTGAGAATCTAGAACTGAAGGCACTGGAGTCATAGCTCCAAGAGGCGAAGTATGAAGCCAAAACGATACAAGCGCAGTTGAATCCCCTGTCAGTTGTGGAAAGAATGAAGCGATCCCAGGAGAAACACACTTCCCAATAGCAGATCCAGACTATCCAGAGCAAATTTATGGAAGTAACTCAATGGCTCCAACCTGTACAAGACAAGGCTTACCAATTGTTCATAGAGGTAGAAGGTCGAGGAGAAGAACTGGATCAGGTTGTCACTGTAGCTAAACAATGCCTAGAGGGACCTGTCAATGACACAATCATCCAAGAGTTCATTGAACATGAGGCCAAGGCACAAAAACAAGTCAAAGAATCTCGAGCTATGATCGAGGATTTTGAAGAGAAATTATCCAAATCAGAGTGACTCAGGATGAGTCACAGGTGAGTGTTGGGGTCATGTTGTCCCTTGACCAAGTTTTGAGAGATCCTTGTTCAAGTTTGACCTATTTTTGGACTTCGACAGCCTGTCGAAGGAGGAGCGCAAGACGAAGCAGAGATCGCGGGATATCGGCCCCTTTTTGGGTCATTTTTGGGATTTGGGATTATGTAATGGGTATGGGATGTCGGCCCATGGTTTTACCCATGTTTAGGCCTATTTTGTAAAGTATAAATAGATGCTAAGGCGATGTAGTGAATATAGAGATAGAGAGTTACGAATGACCAAGTGCTAAATCTATGTGATTGAAGGATTCTAAGTGCTTTGTGAATACTGTGTGAGACTTGTAGAGCTAAGTGAAAGTCCTTGTAAGAGGTTGTGGAAGGCTGCGTGCTTAGATCTACTTGGGGAAGGAGGATCTAGCGAGCTTCACAGATCTCCTATTCTATGCAGAGTAAGGTTTTAAGGCTCTGTGCATGTAACCTATTGAAGAAGCTAATAAAGAAGAAGAGTTGGTGGACGTAGCCCCAGGGTGGGGGTGAACCACATATATTTTGTGTTGCTCTTCTTTGTGCAATGTGTTGATGTGTTTATGTCTTTACTTGCTAAGTTATTTGATATAGATAGATAAATATGTTTATGCTTTGTGCTAATGATGTATATGGATGTTAGATCTAACTTATATGAATGTGCTTAGTGCCTTAATATGTTAGATCTAACCTACTTCTCTACGATAAGTGTTTGGATACACAATATCTGGATGAATGATGTGATGCTCTGTTTTATCTGTGAAGTTGATAGTGGTTGAATATTGATGAACTCTTGGTGCTAAGTGCTCTGTTAAGTATTACAAACACAGATCTGTGTCCCAACTAAGGTTGCATACACCTGATTCCTGCAACCACCCCTGCCTCTACCTCAGGTGAGACTTCATCTGCTTCGCAGTTGTTTCCGAAAGGGCCGGTAGTCAGGGTTTTGTTGGTGCGCTGTTGTAGTGTTGAACCCTGGGTCTACCCCCGTGCCAACATAATTCTTTAATATATGTTGATCATTAGCTTAAGAATGTTGGGTATGTGTTATATTCTTTGCATGTGAGTGTGTGTGGGTGCGTCAGATACGACAACTGCGTCTGGGTGATTTTTGCTATTTTTAGCGGATTTGTAAATTAATCCCGGATTAAGGGATTAGGATTTTGGTATCTACGGAATACCTAAAAACATTGTATATATTGTATGGTGAATGGTGAAATTCAATATAATGAAAATAAGAAAGGTTTTCCCAGTTGAGGGTTTCCGGTATAAAATCCCTGTGTACTATGTGTATGGGCCATTGATTAATTTCTGTATTGCTTAAGAATCTATATGCATTGCTTTACTTCGCATGTTTAAAACTTACATGTGGTATCAGAGCACGTTTTTGGCTTCAGAGGGACGCCTTTGTTGCTGAGGGTTTGGCTCGGTCTTGATAGATCAAGTTTATCTTGGGTCTGTGATAAACCTGG
>SNQJ01S0001261.1:184219-206863 GCA_010110895.2 Picea sitchensis
AGACACTGTCAGAACTCTATTGGCCATAGCAGCACAACACAAATGACAAGTTTACCAAATGGATGTCAAGTCAACATTCCTAAATGGTTTTTTAGAAGAACAAGTTTATGTCGATCAACCACCTGGATTTGAAGTCCAAGAGTACCCAGCCAAAGTGTATCGGTTGAAGAAAGCCTTGTATGGCTTAAAACAAGCTCCAAGAACTTGGTACAACAGAATTGACACTTACCTGATCAAAAGTGGCTTCAACAGAAGTCAAAATGAACCAACACTGTATACCAAAACAAATCAACATGGTAAAATACTAATTGTATGTTCATATGTTGATGACATGATCTACACAGGAAATCTAGAGCTAACAGATTTCAAACATGCCATGCAATTTGAGTTTGAGATGACAGATCTTGGCATAATGAAATATGTTTTAGGCATTGAGGTTCATCAATCAGCCAAAGGCATTTTTGTCTGTCAGCAAAAGTATGCAGCAGACATCCTCAAAAGGTTCCACATGGAAGGATGCAATCCAGCAAAAACCCCCATACCTTTAGGCACAAAATTAAGCAAGAATGATGAAGGTCACACAGTGGATTCTACTTTATACAAAAGTTTAGTAGGCATCTTGTTGTATCTTACAACAACTAGGCCCGACATCATGTATGCATCTAGCCTTGTTTCCAGATTCATGGAATCACCAAAAGATTCACATTGGAAAATGGCAAAACGAATTTTGAGATATGTAGCAGGAACAATAAATTTCGGTTTATGGTACACTAAATCTGATAGTAATCAACTCTCTGGTTACACAGATAGTGACTTTGCAGGCAACCTAGATGACAAGAAAAGCACATTTGGATATGTTTTTCAACTGGGCATGAACCTGATTTCATGGGCATCGAAGAAGTAGCCAATTGTATCCGTATCTTCTGCAGAGGCAGAGTATGTAGCTGCTACCTCAGCTTCATGTCAAGCTGTATGGCTGAGAAGATTATTGATAGACATGTCACATACAGAAAAGGATCCAACTCCTATTTTCTATGACAATACATCAGCAATTGCATTATCTAAGAACCATGTGTTTCACAAGAAAAGTAAACACATTGACACTCGGTTTCATTTCATACACGAGCTAGTCAATAATGGTGGTATTGCACTACAATTTTGTGGTTCTAGAGATCAGCTTGCTGATATCTTTACAAAGCCACTAGGAAAGTCAGTTTTTGATTTTCAGAGACAACACTTAGGCATAGTCAGTGCTGATGATTGTAACTGTTGAGTTTAAGAGGGAGTGTTAAATATAATGTAACCTCAACAGTATGACTGTACACTGCCAGATGTACTGGACAGTTGTACTTTCTATTTTTGTCTTGCTTGAGCATATTTAGCTCAGCCATCTCCCATTACATTGTAATCTCTTCGTACAAACTTCTTCAGTACTTCTTCATACATTCCAATATACTATTCTATTCTTTCTCTCTGCATTTATCTTTGCTTCACAATTTATCACATCTCCCACGTTGTTGTAAACTTAATTCACCTCTGTTGTGTCACCATAAATTTTTGTCTAAATCTCCCATCCATCGCTACTTCAATAAATTTGTGTGAGCCCTCCATCGCACCTATTTTTTGATGACAAATTGACCACAATGAAGGAGCGGTCTTCAATGATATATTCCTATTGAGAATCTAGTCCACACAGAAGTGTTCTCAAATGAAATATCGTAGAAGAATATAGGCAGTGGTTTCAATAAGAGATTGAATTTATTGATGTTGGTCGAGGGCTATATGCCAGAGTTTCTGAGTTCCAAGTATACCAGAAACACTGTGAGATTGTTTACCATAGTAGTCAAAGTAAGGTGAAAATTTTCCAAGTGATGCATTGAAAGGTAAACCAACCAAACCCATAGAAATCTCAATCACGTTATTATTCATCATAGATGATGCAACTATAACAAGAAGAACTAGCATATTGGCCTTGTAAATCTACCTGCTTTGGTAAATTCTCCTTGGTGAGTGTAAATAACGTTGTTTCATTATTGAGCTCATGGTCTGCTACATTTTTACCTAAATCATTATATCCTTCCAGTTGCATTGAGATATTGTTGAAGGTGGAGTTGATGTGGCCTCAAATATTTTTAGTCCTTTCTTTATGTTGTGTTTTCTTCAGCAATACCATACGTCTCTCACCCATCAACATCCCACTGAAGAGGGTTGGACTAAAGTTGTAAAATGGAAGGTCGTGGAAAGACTAAGATCATAGGCAGTGGGCGTTGGCATAATCCCCATGAGAGATATGACTTGCACTGTGTCCATTGCAGAAAGAATGAACAATGAAGATAAATGACAAGCAAGACCAGGCATAATACAAATATAAAGACCAGAGGAAAGGTAAATCACTTTTTCGTTACATAGTTCCCCATTGCAATATAGGAGTAATTAAAGATTTTTTTAATGCTTCACTTTCTTCTTGGGCAGATGCATGGCTTATTGACACATGCACGAAATCCCAAATGGCATGTTGAAGATATTTCTTCAAATACTTTGATGAGAATATAGACAACATAGTGTACTTTGTAGATAGATCAAGTGTCAAGTCTTTGGGAATGGGCACCATGAGGCTTAAGTTTCTCGGACTCCTGGATTTTCTTCTACACAATGTACTCTATCTTCCTCAGATGCATAAAATCTTGTTTTCCCTTGTGAACATCATACAACAAGGCCATTTTGTTCATATTTTCAATGGAAAATTTGAGATAAGGAAGGATTATGACAACATGGTTTTCATGACCAAAATAGAAGATGGAAGATTGTTGAAGCTGAATGGGACATCTTCCCATACACACAATGTTTCATACCTATCTCATCACGACTCATGTATAATGTCATCTAGTCTTTTATGGCATGCTATATTTGGCCATATTAATTATAATAGTCTTTGTTTGTTGAGAAATAATGATGTTTCTAGTTTTCCTACTATTCCTAGGAAGTTGAAGCAATGTGATGCTTGTATCCTTGGAAAACACAACAAACAACCCTTTCATGATTCTACTTCCAAATCATGTAGAAAACTTGAACTGATTCATTCTGACTTGTGCACCCCTATTCCTATTCCTTCTGCAAATGGAAACAAATAGATCATGAGCTTTATTGATAATTACACCAAAATGTGTTGGGTGTTCTTGATGAAAGATAAATCACAAGATTTTGAAACATTTAAAAATTTTCATGTATGGATTCAAAATGAAGTTCAGTCTCGTATTGTCTCTCTTCGCACCGATAATGGAAAAGAATATGCATATAATGAATTTGAAAGCTACCTTCTCCAACATGGGATCAAATATAAAACCACAATTCCATACAATGGTGTGGCTGAGTGAATGAATGAATGGTGTGGCTGAATGAATGAATGAATAGGACACTCCTACATATGGTTTGTTCCATGATGTTTTTCAATAATTTTAAATTGATGTTTTGGGATGGTGCAGTTCTATGTGTAGTTTATGTCAAAAACATGTGTCTATCTCATGCTATTAAAAACAAGACTCCATATGAAATGTGACATGACCACATTCCTTCGTTGAGGCATCTCAGGGTCTTTGGTTCCACCTACTATGCCTTGATTCCTAAGGGGAAAATAACAAAACTTGATGCAATGAGTCAGAAGTGAATCTTCTTTGGGTAATCAAATACCACCAAGGGGTATCGTCTTTACGATGAGACAAAAAAGAAATTCATCCTATCCAGAGATGTAATATTTTCTTCAATCCTCCAAAAAGATGAAATTGTTGAGAGACAACTTGATCATATGGACAAACTTCATGTAAAGACATATCATGGATTTGATGATGAGATTCCACATCTTGAAGGGGGGATCTCTACCTTGGGTAAATATCTGGAATCTCGTTTCAAAGCACCATCTTCCCCCAATGAAGAAGTTCCTGCCACTTCATCAGAACCTGAAGTTCAATTGGATGATGTGATCGAGAGGATTGAAAATTTGGGGCTTGATGAGAACTAAACACCATATTAATTAGTAGAGCAACTTGGACCCTCTCAGAAAATTCCACCAAAATGGCTCACAAAAACACTTGAAAGTGTTCATCTTGATGAGATTGAAAATAAAGTAACTAGAATGTCCTTGAGACAAGATGGAGGTAATGTAGATAATTCAAACTCAGGTGATGTAGTTGACATGGATGTTTCATATGATTGTGAGTTGAATTTATCTTCTAACCATGAACCAACTTCCTTTAAAGAAGCCACTTCCCATGATGAATGGAAAGAATCCATGCAAAAGGAATATGATGCTCTCATCAAGAATGGGACATGGAAGTTGGTGGATCCCCCATTTGGAACCAAACCAATCGACTACAAGTGGGTATTCAATAACAAGTACAAATCATATGGCTCACTTGAAAATCACAAAGAAAGGATCGTGGAAACAAGATTTGCATAGAAATAAGGTGTTGATTATGAGGAAATTTTTTCCCCCACAACAAAATGGGCTACCATCCAAACTCTATTTTCCATGGCATCGCATAATGGATGGAAAATTCATCAAATGGATACAATGAAGATTGATTTCTTGAATGGAGACTTGAAAGATAATGTGTTCATGTCTCAAACATAAGGATTTTTTGTGAAGGTACAAGAACATAAGGTATGCAAGTTCATCAAATCCTTATATGTCTTGAAACAAGCACTGCGAGCATGGTATGAAAAGTTAATTGAGCATCTTTTGTTACATGAAATTACAAGTAGTCAGTGCTCCCCGGTGTATCATGACAAGGGACTAATCACCTCTCGTGGATCCTTGAAATCTAGTGGTGGTGAGTTTACCAATCACCTGCGGGTTTTGGTGTAACGACAGTCATACTACCAACAAATGGTATCAGAGCTAGAGGTCATGAGTTCAATACACACTCAGCTTGCGCTGAGGGGGAGATTGTTGCACGAAATTACAAGTAGTCAACGCTCCCCAGTGTATCGTCAAAAGGGACTAATCTCCTCTCGTGGATCCTTAAAATATGGCGGTGGTGAGCTTACCAATCACCTACGGTTTTGGTGTAACAACAGTAGTACTACCAACATCTTCTGAAATTGAATTTCAAGCATTTCAATCTTGACGATGCAACTTTGTTTGTCAAGAAAGTTGGAAAAATTGTTGTATATCTGGTAGTATATATAGATGATCCATTGACGACAGGGAAAATGAGAAATGCATTGCATCCATAAAGAAAGAGTTGAAGAAAGGCTTCGAGATGTTAGATTTGGGACATTTTCACTACTATTGGGCATTGAAGTGATTCAAAATTCAAAGTACATATTCATCTCCCATAAGAAGTACATTGGAGAATTTTTTAACAAGTTTGGCATCACATAGTGCAATCATGTTTCTACTCCAATGGAACATAATTTGAAACGCACATCAAAAGAAGGGAATGAATTTGAGGATTCAACCAAGTATATATAAATTATGGGAAGTCTTATCTATCTTATTACCACCAGACCATACATTTCATTTGTTGATGGGATTCTTTCTAGTTTCATACAAAAGCCTTGTGAAGGACATTGGTCTTCTGCAAAAATATTTCTAAAATACTTGAAAGGAACTCAAGATTTTGGACTCGAGTACTCTAAGGTGGTTGACTTCAACCTGATTTGATATTTTGATTCAGACTTCGTTAGGGATAAGGAAACTAGAGTATCAACTTCAGGTTATCTCATGATTATTGGATCAACAATTGTCTCTTGGAGATCACACAAACAATCAGCTCCAACATATTCCATAACAGAGGAAGAATATGTGGCAATTGCATAAGCGACAAAGGATATTGTGTGGCTTGAGAAAATACTTGAATATTTACAAGAGAAACAAGTGAATTCTACTCCTCTTCTAGTTGACAATACTTTTGCAATAAAGTTGACCAAGAATCCTAAATTCCATGATCGAACCAAGCACATCAATACAAAGTATTATCTTATTTGGTATCATGTAGAGGCCAAGATTATTCACTTAAGACATTGTTCCACAAATGAGACAATTGCAAACATCTTCACCAAAGCACTTGGAAGAGAAAAATTGAGAAGTTTAGAATGATGCTTGGACTCACACACACCCCTTCAGATTAAGGGGGGGTGATGTTGAACACGTAATCCTTTATGGTTGTGTTACTTGTAAGAATATTGTAAATATGAATAGTAGTAGGTGATACGAAATGTCTCCAGTTATGGAAGACCAAGAGTCATTTATTGTTGTATTTATTAACCTATCATGCTAATGCAAAACACACAAGTGTGGAATTACTTCTCTTCCCACACCTGGCATGACAGTTCTGCATTGAAACATCAATGATGTGGATATTGAAGTGATGAATAATCATGATTTTGGGGCTCAATATTTATTTCCTCCACATTTTCATGATTTCCTTGTGTCCTGGTATCTCCTTGAGAAAATCTCTCACCTAGGGTACATAACATGATGGTTGACATGTAATTTTACAAGTCTTCCATATTCTTATCCATCTTTGCCCTATTTTCTTCTATTTTATTTTCCAACAAGCTTTCCATTTTATCTTCCATTTTGTTTTTAATTATTCCTTGGGAACGTGAAAAATCCACAAGTTTCAACACACTACCACGTATTTCATCAACTTGGTTCTTCAATTGGGATAGCCTATTTTCAAAGTCTTCATTTTCTTCAGATGTCATGTTTGAGCTCTCTATATGTTTTCCTAGGAGTATAAATTCTTGAAGGACCACTTGCCATTGGATAAAATAATAATTCTCCTCTTTTTCCACTTTATCACAAATTATGGATCACCAAAACCAAAGCTTTCAATAAAAAGTTTTGCCAATTGTAAGTTATGTACCTTTAAAACTCTAATTTGGAGTCTGTTTGTATGGTTGACCTTTGTCTTGATATATATTTGAAATTTGAACCCTTCTAAGTCTGAAATTTTGGTAGTACTCTGATATGATTTCTTAAACTCTTGAAAATTTCATAGTCTACACCTTCACTGAAAAAAAGTTATCAAAATAACCAAAATGACTTTTTTAAGATTAATTTTAGGATTAGTAAAAAAACCAAACTTCCACAATATATATCTCATAAATTATAATGAGTATGAATATGAAATTTTTTCCACATGTGATTCACTATGTCTCCTCATTATTCTGAAAATTTCAAAGTCTAAAACTTGACTGAAAAAGTTTTATAGTGAAGATAAAAAAATTGACTCGTTTGAGACTATTTTTAGGACTAGTCATAAACCCTAACTTCCACAAATGATATCTCAAAAAATGTAACAAACCAGAACTTGAATTTTTTACTTGTTATTCTCTATCTTGCCTCAGTATTCTCAATTTTTTGCAGTTTGAAATGTTCTATAAAAAAAGTTATAGAGAAAATTCCAAGCTAACTCACTTGAGGTAGAAAAACCCTAGGATCGATGCTCTGATACCAAATGTTATGTTCCAATGCCTTGAGAATGATAAAAAATTAATGAATTACAGTCTAATTCGAGGGGGAAACCTACTATTATAATATATTCCATGTACAAGATTAGCTAAGATGATCCTAAGATTAGGTCTCTCTCTCTCTCTCTCTCTCTCTCTCTCTCTATATATATATATATATATAGAAGACAAATGGTACAATTATAATGAAAGGTTACAATGAGGGGTTTTAGCCTAAATACAAATATAACACTAGAAATGTAATAATTCAATATCTATGACTTAACAAGGGATTGTATACTTAACATGGAGGTATAGGGATTAACATCATTAGTGAAACATGCCATACCTTGAAAGCATAATCCCTCCAATTGATTTTCAATCTCCAAAAATTACTTTTCATTTTTAATTCTTCTTTCATGGGCCCAAGAAGTTGTAGTTGTTTAACATTCGTAAAATTAACCACAAATTGATTAGTAGAATATTTTCTACTCAAGCCATCGGAACGAATCCATTGATTCTTAACCAAGTTTACAAAAGTCCTCATCCTACATAAATTGTGCATTGAATGTGAAAGCACTAGGATGATTTTCTCCCCTAGAATTAAGTTTCAGAAAAATAGGGAAATGCTCTAAGTCTACCCTCGATCCAACCCACTCTTTAATCCTCAAATGGTCATTCATAAACCCTTATGATATAAGGAACTTGTGTAATCTTTTGGAAACACTTTCAATGCCCATTATTTGATTCCTCCAAGTAGGTCTAGTTTTGATAGACATTACATCTAGGATTCCACGTTCTTCTAGATGGATAATAAAAAAACCAATTAATGGATCCATTGAAGCAACTTTTCCCCTAGTCTTAGAATTCCCCAAAGAAAAATTCAGATCCCCCCTACCACTATAGTATAATGATGATCAAGTTGCTTAGACTTGAAGAATGTTTCCCAAAAGGGAACCCTATCTGCATAAGGACCATATAGGTTACAGTAGTAAATTCCATCCCTAGATCGCTAGCATAGACAATCATTCCAAGACCTGAGTCAAAATACCAAGAATTAGCACAATGAAGATTTTTGGTTCTCCATCCCAAAATCAATCCACTATACCTACCCCTCACATTAGTGAAAATAAAATCCTATCCATTAAAAGGTTTCCCCAAATAAGAACAAATTCTACAACCCTCTCCCTTGGACCCCTAAAGCAATATAATGTCCAGTTTTTGGGTCTCTACAATACTTTTTAGAGATTTTTTTTTTTTTTTTTTCGGGTTACCCAACCCGCTACAATTGAGAGACATAATAATTATTAATAATCCATACCCTAGGGCCAACATGATCTAATAACCCTCTCTCTTGACAATTTTTCGCCTACCTGAACCTCTAAGTTATCCTTTTCCTATGCTAAGGAGAGATGATATCTCCTACCCCTGATACTGTTAGAAATAGTAGATGTGCTCGTTTAACCATAGAAAATATAGCAATATTTTCACCCAACCATAGGTCGAATCCACCCCCGAGCACCTTAACCTTGACAGAGAATGATTCTAGAAGCAAACCCTAGGCTTAATAGCCAATCAATGTAGCGTACCTCTCTCTAGAACAAGAATACAGGGTGGAAATTCCAAACCATAACCAATAGAAAGTCCAAGCCTAAACCGAGAATACATATTTCAGTAGCTGCAACTGCAACTACTCTCCAGACTTGCACACTTACCCAGTTTCTGCAGTGAAAACTTGTACATTTATGCAGTTGTGAGCTGTGTGTACCAAATGAGATCTGGCTTCTTGTATTTATACTGTTTTTCCTGAGTTGTCTGGGCCGACTTCTCATTCTGGAGGCTAAACACTTAATATTAAATATTTCCTTGATCTGACTTGTCTTCTAGGGTTATGTTCTATTCTTTAGGGTTTCTTCTTGCTTCCCAGAATATTCTATTATCATCAGGGTTACACGTGGAGGTAAATACCTCCCACACCTATCATAATATCAAAACTCCCTCCTATATATGGAGGTATTGAAGGCAATGGTCTTGAGCACAAACATACCATTCAACCGGTAGCTTCATCATAGACTTACAAACTATCTCATGATTAGATCATGAACAACATCATCACTATCATTTGATAACATCAACTGCATCATCTCTCAAAGCCATACTCCATATGAGTAATCAGGAATGATGCTGAATAAGTCACTCACTCCACAAAGTAATACAAGGATCATTCTTCTAATCCAGACATACATCCTAGAAATGAATTTCCCAACATATGTTAAAAGATATGCCATGGACTACACAAACCATTCCTATAGGAATGTCAATCTAGGACTATTTTATAATCGAGTCATATGTGCCATAGAGATTTGTCTCAACCTATATGCCTTAGAAAATATTGGTCCTGAACCATTTTCCTAATCGGGCCACAATCTGTGCCTTAGGAAAATACTAGTCCATGACATGTCAACAAACTGTCAACCTGGACCATTCTCAAGAGAGAGAATACCTGTCCACCAACAATATGTTCTATCTGGACCATTCTCCTCTTGGAGAATGTTTTTCCACAAGCACATTGACTATCCATCTAGATAATAATCGTTTTCAACACTACTGATAGTCTACATGGAAATCAGAACAATGTCATTCAATAAAACACAATTGTGTCTATCCATAGTAGTACACAACTACAATCGAGTGGTTATACACTACCACACCAAGTAGCACATGGCTACTTAATCAGTGACACATAGTCATAACCAGTGGAACACATCCACCATAGTAGCATACATCTACTGTCCATAGACATACAGTCTCCATAGCAATCATATCATCTGATATCAACCTTCACAGAAAAAAATATCATGATATAAATTGAGTTATCTAGGCCATTCTTCCACTCACATCTGTGAGATCTGGAATAACATCTACCCTAAGAAAGTAAAACATCAGCCATGGGATATCTGGAATATTCTTCTCAAGCATAGAAGAATAATTGTCCCTAATTTCTGAGCTTGAACCATTCACCTAATTGGGCCATTCCTCTGACATTAAACATAGTGCAACCTGGATAGAATGATTCTTCCCTAGGGAATGCCTATCCTTGATTTCTAAACCTGGACCATTCACCTAACTAGGCCATTCCTCTGGCACTAAAAATAGTTCAACCTGGAAAGAATGAGTCTTCCCTAGGGAATGACTATCTAGACCATTTCCTAATGGAAATGACTATCTAGCACCAACCTCCAAAACAAACCATTCTTCAAAACTTCTCACAACTGTGAACTTTGAAAGAATGACTGCCCAATGAGGCAGACCATTCTACTTGACCACTACTTAGAGTGACTTCCAAGAAGAATGACTATCCTAGACCATTCCCCCACACTGGCCACAAGGGGAATCATTGTCTATGGTACATCAACAATCTATCAAACCATTTTCATTATGAAAATGATTGTCCGATCTGGACCATTTTCCGAACTAGAAAATGCCTTTCCGTCAGAAATCTCAAACCACTTTCTGAACTTGAAAGGAACTGCTCATCCTGGACCATTTTTTGAACTGAAAAATGACTGTCCATAAATCAATAACACATCAGTGCTCCCTCCCAATTGTTGTGGGTGGGAATCCCTCCTACGGACTTGCACTTAGGGTTTTATCATGCATGCAAAAAAGACCTAAAGATTCCTACTTTTTACCATCATCCCAAACCTAATCCCCATTATTCTTAAGCAAATACACAATTAAGAAGATCAAGTGAACATACCTTATTTCCGGTGTTTGATATCGATCCCTCTTCACGCTTGGTCACTCTTTGACTACAACTCTCCTCCCAAGGCTGACCTGCATTCACAAAAGACAAACAAAGAACTCCACATGCATTTGATCTACATATTAATGGGTTAGAGATTTAATCAACATGTATGCAATAAACAATGAAAATCTCATATGGTGGGACGGGAAAAGTACTTCTTTATTATTAACTTCACTAAAGCAACTTACAATGATGAAGCCAACCACTACTCCATGAAATTGGTCCTGGGCTCCTCTTCAACTTTCCTCTAACTGCTTTTCTCTATACTTCTCTTTGCACAAGGATAGCTAAAGGTTGGGACAAGGGTAATTCTCAATTGGGTATAGTCTCTTTACTATGATTTTCCTCCTTTCAAATGGGACCCATACCCCTTCTTTTATAGGCTAGAAGGAGCTAGGTATTTGGTCGAATGACTGGCCATGCATGGCCGAAAGGTATAGTTAACTTGCCCAAAGTTGTGTGTTCAGTCAACATCTTTCCTTTTTCCATGCTTTTGTAGGTACACACAGGCTATATTGGAGCATCTAGCATGTAGTAATGGAGTAGGGCGTGTGGGCCTTTATAAAGGGTTTTTTTTAAGAAGAGTTGTTCAGTAGTGTTTTGTCAAAGAAGGAGTCTGAGATGGCCTGATGCCAGGTAAGTATGTCTGGTGAAAATTAGGGTTATAACAAGAGTCTGAGATGGCCTGATGCCAGGTAAGTATGTCYGGTGAAAATTGTGGGTGGGAATCCCTCCTACGGACTTTCACTTAGGGTTTTATCATGCATGCAGAAAAGACCTAAAGATTCCTACTTTTTACCATCATCCCAGACCTAATCCCCATTATTCTTAAGCAAATACACAGTTAAGAAGATCAAGTGAACATACCTTATTTCTGGTGTTTGATATCGATCCCTCTTCATGCTTGGTCGCTCTTTGACTGCAAATCTCCTCCCAAGGCTGACCTGCATTCACAAAAGACAAACAAAGAACTCCACATGCATTTGATCTATGAATTAATGGGTTAGAGATTTAATCAACATGTACGCAATAAACAATGAAAACCTCATATGGTGGGATGAGAAAAGCATTTCTTTATTATTAACTTCACTAAAGCAACTTACAATGATGAAGCCGACCATTGCTCCACGAAACTGGTCCTGGGCTCCTCTTCAACTGTCCTCCAACTTATTTTCTCTATACTTCTCTTTGCACAAGGATAGCTAAAGGTTGGGACAAGGGGAATGCTCAATTGGGTATAGTATCTTTACTATGATTTTCCTCCTTTCAAATGGGACCCATACCCCTTCTTTTATAGGCTAGAAGGAGCTAGGTATTTGGTCAAATGATCGGCCATGCATGGCCGAAAGGTTTAGTTAACTTGCCCAAAGACGTGTGTTCTGTCAACAACTTTCCTTTTTCCATGATTTTGTAGGTACACGCGGGTTGTATTGGAGTAGCTAGTGTGTACACGCATGCAATAATGAAGTAGGGCATGTGGGCCTTTATAAAGGGTTTTTTTTAAGAAGAGTTGTTCAATAGTGTTTTTGCAAAGAAGGAGTCTGAGATGGCCTGATGCCAGGTAAGTATGTCCGGCACAAATTAGGGTTATAACAACAACCTGGGAGTAATCTCTTCATTTTTTAATAAGGAAGTCGTCTCCACGAGCTCCAACTTGTTTCTTGAGTACACAAACGTTTTCATCTTGGACAAAGACTTTACCAAATCTTTGATATTTGCTCATATTTGGAGATATATTGGAGAACCACTTCTCTTTTTTGGACTTCATCACGAAGAAGCAATGTTTTATCTCAATGTACTTAGGTCTGTCTAGAAATTTGGTTTTATCTAAAGGCTTCATATAGCTCTGATCATTACAATATATCATGGTTGAATTCAACACTTTTGTTTCTTGCTAGCTCATGACATCGTCGCAAGGCTCAAACTGAAACACATCCAAGTAGCAGTTCTTTTGTCATCATGAGAGTTTGTCATGGATTAGCAATCCATCATCCTGGACTTCTGAGTAACCATTTTGATACATTATCTCTGTTATAGAAAATTTTCACCATTATCTCTGTTATAGAAAGAAAGTTTTTGAATCCATACAAGATCTTCTTCCATCTACATACAAGGGTCTCTTTCTGGTATACCTCAAAACCTTGAGTTTTCTCTACATACGCTTCTTGTTCAAGTACTTCGTTGAGGAGAACAATCCTTACATTTATCTGATGTAACTCCAACCCATGGCTTAGGTAGAGGTATGTCTGGTTATTGGAACAAGCTATCATCATAATATTCTCCCTCCATCTGGGAGAACCTTTAGTTCTAAATCTCGAAATGCTCCCATTCATAAGTCTTTCATACTCTGTTCTTCATCACAACTTGAATTTCTTCTGCTTGATTGCTTTTAGTGGGTTCAAACCAAGCTGGAAGTCTTGTGATTCTCGATATAATGACTGGGTGTTTTGGCTTTTCTTTCTCTCTTGGAACCTTCATGTTCTTCCTCATGTTTCTCTTTATCTCTTGGGTCCATGGAGTTTTCTATATATTCCATGCCCTGAAGATTCCAACTTCTTCCTTTCATCATAGGATCATGGATGTGGATGGACAAACAAGGATACTTCAAGGCTTCTTTTCGAAGAAGATTTCTTCTAAAGTCAAACCGAACATGTGTTGCTTTTCATGGCTGCTACCATCAATGGGAACATGGATAGATACTTCATAATCCTCAATGGATCATATTATTTAGGATTATCTCCCTCCTAATCCTTTCTTCATGCATGAATGCATGCTTTTCTTTTGGAATTATATAATCGACTCCCTCCATCTAGGAGATTCCATGCTTCCGTCTTCATCCTTATTGCCTTCTGCAAAGTGTAACAAGTCTTTTTCTAATTTCCTCTTGATTGTTGACTTCTTTCTGTTTCTACTTCTTCCAGGTTTCTTCAAGTTTTATTCTGATTTCGGATTATCTTGCAGTTGTTACTTATGTTAATAGCTTCCACATGAATTGTTACCAAGGATTGTCAATGTAATTCATCTTTTCATGTGTATTGCTTGACTTGTAGTCATCGTGATAGAAATCCTTATCTTTTTATTCTTCCATAGGTATTGTTTATTTTTTAACATCTTATCTTCTAAGAAATAGATATTTAATATATGTACACAAACTATGTAAACATGGTATGTACAAGAATTATAAAGAATATTGTTACCTTGTCTTAAAAGAAGAAGTATGTTTTATCCTCATTGGCCTTCTTTGAGGGTTCTCTTTCTTCGACAATTGTTGCTTCTTATATTTCCTTCCTTTTCTTTAACTCAGGACAGTGGTTCATGTAGTGCCCATATTTTTGACATTTGAAGCATTGTATCTTTGAAATATCCTTTTCTTGATTTGGTTTCTTCCTTGAGCCAAACTTATTCTTATTTATGAAATTCTTGAACTTTGATATGAAAGCTTGATCATCATATTTATTTTGGGATTTATCTTTTGCGCTAATCCTTGATTCTTCTTGTGCACAACAGGTCAAAAGTTCTTCAAATGTGGGATACTTCTTTCTTGTGTTCATGCTTGCGGTAAATGCATCCCATGTCTTGGGAAGGGCATTGAGTTTACCAGTTCCTTATTTGAAATGATTTCTTCAATAGATTGTATTTGATCTCTTAACTGAGAGATTCTCACAAGGTATGATGTTATTTTGTCATCATCATTCATTTTCATGTCACAGAGCTCATTCTTCAGACTCATTACTTGTCTAATGTTTCTGACTGAGAAGAGGTTTGTTAGGGCATCATACATCTTCTTATATGAGTCAAGATGGGAGATGTAGGGTATCAAGTGGTCTTTTATAGAGTCCACTGCGATACTCATGGCATTGATGTCATTGTCTTTGAACTTCTCCATAAGTGCAACGTTCTGAGGTTCCTTCTCTTTTCCTTCTTCGAATTGTGGTTCCACGATATCCAACACTTTATTCTTGGAAAGGATGAGATCAATCCTTATCTTCCATGCTATGAAGTTAGAATCCCCTTCTAACTTATTTTCTGACTTCATAGAGTAAGTCATGAGTGCTTTGACTTGGTCAACCTTTGACTTTGAACAAAAACTCAAACTTGGCATCTTAGCTTGCTGAGAGTACCACGAGGTGTGTTGGATTAGGGTGCGATAGGATATCCATAAATTAGGTCAAAATATTCATTTAAGGTGCCCCAACAAGAGGGTTAGGGTTTCATTGCTGCAACAAAAACTTTGATTGCAACTGCAACTGTAACTGAGCAAATCCTCCCAATCTATATTCCAATGGTTAGATTGTTTGAAGATACTATGGGCCCATAACCTGTTAGAAATAATAGATGTTCTCATTTAACCATAGACAATATAGCAATATTGTCACCCAACCATAGGCCGAAGCCACCCCCAAGCACCTTAACCTTGACAGAGAATGATTCTGGAAGCAAACCCTAGCCCTAATAGCCAATCAATGTAGTGTACTACTCTCTAGAACAATCATACAGGGAAGAAATTCCAAACCATAACAAATAGAAATTCCAAGCCTAAACCGAGAATATAGATTGCAGTAGTTGCAGCTGCAACTACTCTCCATACTTGTGCACTTACCTAGTTTTTTTAGTGCGCACTTGTACATTTCTGCAGTTGCAAGCTGTGTGTACCAAATGAGATCTGGCTTCCTGTATTTATACTATTTTTCCTAAGCTGTTTGGGCCGACTTCTCATTCTGGAGGCTAAACACTTAATATTAAATATTTCCTTGAGCCGACTTGTCTTCTAGGGTTATGTTCAATGCTTTAGGGTTTCTTCTTGCTGCTCGGAATATTCTATTCTCGTCAGGGTTACATGTGGAGGTAAATACCTCCCGCAGCTACCATAATATCAACAGATACCACCCTTCCTACCCTTTACTTTTGACATGGAAAAACCACCTTCCACTTCCCCTTCAATCCCCAACATACCACCTTTCTTGGATCTAAGAGGGTATCTAAAGATCCCATCCCATCCCCTCCATTCAACTCTCCCCCAAGGATGACATGATAGTCCCAATGGAGCCCAAATAAATCTGAGCTAAGTGACCCTCAACAAGCCTTAGATTAAGAAAAAAACCCAAACCACCAAATCCTACCATAGAATGAGACAAATCCTCTCGTCCTAAATGAAATCAATAACACCACGAACACCCACATGTCCAATACGTGTTTTATAGTATGAAATGAGATTCTCCCCGCACCCTTCAACTAGGGGAGAAAGGTTGCAAAAAGGAACAAGGACATTTTTAGACATACCTTGTTTAGATGCATCCTCACCCAAAATTGATTTTGAGATCCCATCAATAACTACTAGACTAGTCCCATCTTCACCTTCCATTACTAGACTAAGCTTCACCTCCTTAGCTATAAATTGGGTGCAAACCTTGTTCATACCATGTTCACTAGTCATCAACACTTCACAAAGTGAGATGGAAACCGATTTATTAGCCACCCCCCACTCCTTCAAAACATCATAGGAGAACTGTATTTTCTCGATGTCCCCTCCCCTATTGGCCTATACTATTGGATTACTCAGAGGAAGGTTGAATCAATAATAGAGATATCTAATCCTTTTTAACCATATAATCCAAGTGTTATATCAATGTAGCATTATCATAAAATAATTGCAGAGTAAATAAGCAATGAACAAACGAATAATCATACACATACATAGTACACCAGTGTTTTACATAGAAACCCAAAGCGGGAGAAAACCACATAATGTTTTTTCTTATATGTCTTGAAGAATTGCATTCATTGGAAGCACCAATTTCCTTTGTTTTATAGATGCAACTGGAAGGAGGCTCCAACCCTCTTGTTTCTCAGCCTACAAACTGAGGGAAGCTCCAACTCCCCTATTCTCTGGCTACAACTAGAAGGAGGCTACAA
Source organism: Picea sitchensis (assembly GCA_010110895.2). Classification (NCBI taxonomy): domain Eukaryota; kingdom Viridiplantae; phylum Streptophyta; class Pinopsida; order Pinales; family Pinaceae; genus Picea; species Picea sitchensis. The sequence goes on from SNQJ01S0001261.1 coordinate 201,396, forward strand.
ACCCCTATGTTCTCCGGCTACAACCGAAATGTGGCTACAACCACCTGTCTTTGCCCCATCCAACCACCCTAAAGTAGAATTAGAATGATGGAACCATTCTCACACTATTAGTGTGAGATATATCATTGTAAACCTGTACCAATAAACTTGAACCATGCATCAACCATGCATCATCATGTACCTCAACATGTAATCAACCTGTACCATAAACAAGTGCATCAACCATGCACTACCATGTACCAAACAACTTGTAATCAACATATACCATAAATAAGTGCATCCAACCATGTACCAAGTGTGTACCAATCATGTTTCAACTACTCATCAATATGTACCAACATCATCAACTATACACCTCATGTATGTGCCAACTCATCAACTACTTGTCTCAACCATGTACCCAACATGTACCTGAACCAAAATCCCTCATAAATTTCATCATCCAAATATGATTTGTAACTCACATGACTAGTTTGGGATTAGTCAACAACAATAACTTGAAATAATCATAACTATGTACCTGTAATGAATAAAGATCTAAAAATAGTACACAATGTTCTTCAGTTTTTTTAATGTAATTCCTCGAGGTGTCACTACTTGGAACCTCTCAGAAAAGGAGTTATAGCAAAAATGGCATACCTTGCTTAATTATGGCTTATTCTAGAGAGCGACCTTGTAGAGCGTGCCCCACACGGAATAATTGTTGAATCAATCTGAAAATTGTACACGAAATACTACAGACTTTAATATAACCAACACATTTGTTCTTACTGAATTTTGATCTGTTATGAATAAGTTATGACGTTTTTACCTGAAACACATGTTTTATACTAATTTAAGGACTAGCCACAAACCCTATTTTCCACAGAGTGTAACTCCAAAAATACAATGACCCACAAGATAAAAAATTTACCACAGATACTTGGATATGTTTCCTCAATGGCCTATAAATATCATGGTCTGAATCATTCTATAAAAAAAATTATTGCAAAAATGGTGAGATGACCTGTAAATAACATACCTTATAAAGCATCATTAAAATAATTTATCCTCCCTTGAATTCCGACCTTCTTTTCTTCACCTTCCCTCTGAAATTTGGCTTATATATCCTTTGGTTACCTCAGTCACCTATATATATTCAATATTCTCATGTTTTTTATAAAATGAGAGAGCCTTGCCTCTTATTTATACTCTCCAAGTAACTTCCTTAGAAGCATCTTCTAGGTTAGTTTGCCCACTTTCCTTATTTTAGGGTTTGTTGGAATTACTTCACACACACCTATAATTTATTTTTACAAAGGTTTTTCCTTGTTTATTAGTCATAATTAGTCATTATAGAGTCTACTATATTTTAGGGGAGAATATTCCACCTAGAGAATATTCTCTTTCAGCTGACACTTCAGTTTGACTAGTTGAGTTGAGTTTAGATGCTGCATTGGTTTTGTCACCATGCAACATTGGGTTCATCATCAGCTAATGTGCACTTGCCTTGGGATCATCACTAGACTAGCACATTACCCTTGATTTCCTAAGTTAACTCCTCACTACTCTCTATTTATTTAGTTAACTGAAGACTAGTTGACTAGTTAACTCAACTAGGTGGAAGTTCACTCCCGTAACTGCCTGAGAGACTAGACTAGGTGGTAGTTTACTCTCCTAACTGTTGGTGTGTGTCCAAATCACTCTAGACCACCACTATGGCTCATTATTTACTCATGTATCCTATATCTATTGTAAATTATTTACTCTTTATGTGTGGACAACGGTTAATGATAATTCTTCCATTCTTTATCTCTTACTTCTTCTTTCTCAATTTCTCTCTGCAAATGTGTGTGGTAATTTCTAGCTAGATCTATTTTGTGCAGGTTCAACACATTTACATGGTTAACCCACTTCTAATTTCTCCATTAAATTTATTATTTAAATAATTTATTTTGTATTCACTTTGAATTATAGTACAATCATCACTTCACTTTATTATTTAACTTCTAAAATCTCTTTAACCACTTTGACTACTTTGACCTTTTGGGGCTTCTAGATGACATATGAGGGTCCTCTAACTTTGTAAGGCAATAAATCTCAAACCGTGAGGAGTTATGTGACATTCCACATACCACCATAAATGGCATGACATGTAATATCCATATAGAATAGTATTACATGAAAATATATCAAAACTCATACCATTATCCATCAAACAAACTTGGGTCCATTACCCAAACCTGGGTTCTCCAACTTCTCATGGCCATAAATCTCTAACCGTGATGAGTTATGTGAGGTTCCACATACCACTAGAAATGGAATGACATGTACTATCCATATAGAATAGTATTACCTTCAAATATATTAAAACTCATACCATTATACATGAAACAGTCTTGGCTTATTCATATTCTTCTTCAAATTCTTCTTTATCAGAGTCTTCTACTGCCATGAATATAACTCTTTCTGTCTCACTGTCACTGACTTCATCTTCATCTGATGATGATATGTCTTCTTTGGTGCATAAGCTTTTCTTGAAAAATTTCTTTGTGGTTCTTTTGCCTTTATATGTTTGTTTGCCTTTTGAGTAAGCTTCATCATTTCTCTTTTTCTTATAAGGACATTTGTTAGCAAAATGACCAATACCATCACAATTAAAACAAATTAAAGGAATCTTATCTCTATACCTACTGTTGGTTCCCTTGTTCAGTCTTTTGACAAAGTTGGTCACTTCTTTATCATCTTCCGAGACGTCATTGCTGCTGCTATGTTCTTCTTTTTGCCTTCTCTTTTTCTTTGACTTTTTGGATGCTTTGAAGGCTGCTTCTTTTATATCTCGATTTTCCTATTCAATTCTCATTTCATATGCTGTGAAGATTCCATGTAATTTGTCCATGCTTATTGAGTTTAGATCTGATCTTTCTTCTAGTGTTGATATCTTAGGGTCAAATCTCATAGGAAGAGATCTTAGTACTTTTTGAACAATTACAGATTCTTTGATTTCTTCTCTCAATCCTATGATTGCATTTATTGTTTCATCAACTCGTAAAAAGTAAGCTGCAATATTCTCATCTTCCTTCATCTTAAGTTGTTCGAACTGACCTCTGTAAGTTTGAAGCTTTGCTTCTTTGACTTTTGAATCTCCTTCATAAATATTTTGAAGTTTGTCCCAAATATATTTAGCGGATTTACAATGTGAAACTTTGGTGAATACCATTTCACTAAGACCATTCAGAAGTGCATTTTTGGCTTTGGAATTATTTTGATTGAGTTTCATTGCTTTTTCATTTGTTGGCGGAACTGCTGGTGTTGTGTATCCATTTACAATTGATTGCTAAATTTCAAATCCCTGTGCATGTATATATTTTTTCATCCTTATGCTCCAAGATGCATACTTCTATCCATTGAACTGTGGTATTTCATTTTTATACAAGTTGTTGCTCTCCATGATCTACCTTTCAGTGGTTAAATTGATTTATGAAGGAACCTACTCTGATACCAATTGTTGGATTACTGAGAGGGGGGGTGAATCAATAATAGAGAAATCTAATCCTTTTTAACCATATAATCCAAGTGTTATATAAATGTAGCATTATCATACAATAACTGCAGATTAAATAAGCAATGAACAAATAAACAATCATACACGTACACGGTACACAAATGTTTTACGTGGAAACCCAAAGCAGGAGAAAACCACATAATGTTTTTTCTTATATGTATTGAAGAATTACATTCATTGGAAGCACCGACTTCCTTTGTTTTCCATCTGCAACTGGAAGGAGGCTCCAATCCCCTTTTTTCTTAGGCTACAACCCAAGGGAATATCCAACTCCCCTATTCTCTAGCTACAACCAGAAGGAGGCTACAACACCCTATGTTCTTCGGCTACAATCGGAAGGTGGCTACAACCACCTGTCCTTGCCCCGTCCAACTGCCCTGAAGTAGAAGTAGAATGATGGAACCACTATCACACTATCACCATGAGATATACCACTATAAACATGTACTAATAAACCTAAACCATGCATCAACCATGTATCAACCTGTACCTCAACCTGTAATCAACCTGCACCATAAACAAGTGCATCAACCATGCACCAACCTGTACCAAACAACCTGTAATCAACGTGTACCATAAAAAAGTGAATCCAACCATGTACTAAGTATGTACCAATCATGTGTCAACTACTCATCAATATGTACCAACATCATCAAATATACACCTCATGAATGTGCTAACTCATCAACTACTTGTCTCAACCATGTACCCAACATGTACCTAAACCAAAATACCTCATCAATTTCATCATCCAAATATGATTTGTAACTCTATAATAGACCTGTTTTATATGATCATACACCTGCAAACCTTCCTTAACTTTCACAACAAGAGACTAGCATTTTCATCAAATGTTTCTTTAGTCTCACATGACTAGATTGGGATTAGTCAACAACCCTAACTTGAAATAATCATAAATATATACCTGTAGTGAATGAAGTTATAAAAATAGTACACAATGTTCTTCAATTTGTTTTATGCAATTACTCCAGGTGTCACTACTTGAAACCTCTCAGAAAAGGAGTTATAGCAAAAATGACAAACCTTGTTGAATTCTGGTTTATTCTAGAGAGTGACCTTATAGAGAGTGCCCCGCACAAAATATTTGTTGAATCGTTCTGAAAATGTTACAAAACATACTAAAGAAAGTATTCTAACCAACACATTTGTTATTACTAAATTTGGATCTTCTATGAATAAGTTGTGACGTTTTTACCCAAAACACATGTTTTAGACTAGTTTCAAGACTAGCCACAAACCCTATTTTCCAAGGAGTGTAACTCCAAAAATACGACGACCCACAAGATGAAACTTTTACCACAGATACTTGGATATTTTTCCTTAATGGCCTATCAATTTCACTCTATGATTCATTATCAAAAAATATTTATTGTGAAAATGGTGAGATGACCTGTAAATAACATACCTTATAAAGCATCATCAAAAGAATTTATCCTCCCTTGAATTATGGCCTTCTTTTCTTCACCTTCCCTCTAAAATTAGGCTTAGATATCATTTTGTTACCTCAGTAACCTATAGATATTAAATATTCTCAAGTGTGTTATAAAATGAGATATCCTTGCCTCTTATTTATACTCTCCAAGTAGCTTCCTTAGAAGCATCTTCTAGGTCATTTTGCCCACTTTCCTTATTTCAGGGTTAACCCACTTCTAATTTCTCCATCAAATTTATTATTTAAATAATTTATTTTGTAGTCACTTTGAATTATAGTACACTCATCCCTTCACTTTATTATTTACCTTCTAAAATATCTTAAACCGCTTTGACTACTTTGACCTTTTGGGGCTTCTAGATGACATATGAGGGTCCTCCAACTTCGTAAGGCCATAACTCTCAAACCGTGAGGAGTTATGTGACGTTCCACATACCACCAGAAATGGAATGAAATGTAATATCCATATAG
>SNQJ01S0001261.1:226791-243670 GCA_010110895.2 Picea sitchensis
GCGTGTTGGGTGTTTGAACATGAACCAATCCTGACTCTTCCAACTCTCGATATCCAAAATACTCTATATTAACGGCCCACATCCCTCTGTGATCCAACAGTCCAGATCTTATCTGGACTTCACATTTCGCGGAGTTGGAGGATTACTCACCTTTGACTTTTCCAGTTCGCGAGTCAGCGAAATGTTGATCTCTCACCACGTGTCCTCTGAATCCAATGGTTCAAATCTCATCACGATTTCACATTTCGTGGAGTTGGAGGATGGCTCTCGTCCATTAACCTCTTTGCAATTATACTAGATCCGACGGTTGTTGGTCCTTGGCGCTCAAATCCAACTGGTTAGATCTGTACTTCTCCTCTGTGCTTCATCTAGTCACAGACTCTGATCTAATGGACATTGGGTATTCAGGATTGGTGATCCAACGGCCACTATCGCTCCTCCTCCTGAGCTTTGGCTTTCTCAAATATCTAAGTGGCAAAGGCCACGACCTCTGATCCTTCTGCGAGCCTTGATGTACGAGATCTCTTCTGCGCATCTCAGAACGCTATCTCTCATGAGATTTTATCTCTGCATATTGTTTGCTTCTTCACTGATCTTTGATCTCTGTTCCCATTTTTCCATCGATGCACACTCTGCCTATAAACATGCCAACAAAATTCGGGTGTTAGGTTCAATTTTTTTTGTTAAAAAAACATTATTTTCATATTTTCTTATTCCTAACTGTAACTTTTTGGTGGAAGGAGGGAAAAAGGCACAGGCTCATGCACTTGTATTTAGAGTTCTATTTTGATAATTATGTCAATTGTCTTTACTTGTGTTTCTATTACTTTGTGTCTATATTTTTATCCTAGTTTTCGTATTCCCCTATTTAACTTCTCCATTTTGGTTGTGTACTCCATAGGATTCTCAAGAATTCCTATACATCAACTTCTTCCATCTAGGTGGTATTGCTTATTAGTAGGACAACCTCCCATTGTAACTCTAGCTTTAGTTGCTAGGTTTGAATTAATGGTTGTTCAGGTGATGAAACGATTATGCAAGAATCCAAATTGTTTAGTTGTCAATGCTAGATAAGGTTTTGGGCGTACTCGAGTTTGTTTTGGTTCCTTTTTACCTTCGAGATAAATCAATGACAATGAGGAGTTCAGATTGGTGTTCTGGACCTCCATTGGGAATAATATCTTGCTCAAAAACATTGTATTTGTACATGATTTGATGTAACTAGAGGCATAGATTTAGGAAACATGTCTTCGGGACGGTGCATACTTGTGGTGTTGGGTCCATCCACCCCAAAAGCATTCAAGCTATCTACTACTAATAATTTATATAATGAAAGACATTAGTTTAGGAAGCTATCTATTGTAATAATGACTTTATGGATTTGGGTTGCCAAGTTCGTGGGCAGGGGTATGGTAATGTAGTGTTTTTTTGGCATTATGATTGGGTGCAATGGTTGTGGGCCAAATGGCTAGAAATATTCAATTTGTACTTATGGTTTGAACAAGAGCTTCAGGTTGGTCAGCATAGTGGGAATTTATTTTGCAATCAGTTGTGGTGGACACTGAAGGGGATATTTAATAATCTTCACCAGGTCTATTGGTTTGCTCAAATCTTAGTCAAGACCCACATTTATACTATTTCGAGATCTCCTAACATATATCTCTTTGAGAATACAATTAATTTAGTGAAATATCGGAGGTAAGTAGGATTAAAAGTTACAACCGACATTAAGTGGGGATCCATAGCCACCAGTAGAATAATACTTTTCCAATAAAATACTTCCAGTCATTACTTCTCTTGGGATTTCTATTGTGCTTTCTTGGAAATTCTAGGCAATCCAATCAACATTATCAATATTGTTTCTAGGCCACTTTTGAAAATATTTTCCATCAACACCTTTGGGGTAGCTAGAGTTTGTTTTCTCATCATCTTTTTAGAATAGAAAAAAAATGTTTTTATTGAAAAGTTCATAGAACTTGTGATACTCCATGCATATCATATAATAGGTAAGTTTATCCCACCGTTTCAAGTAGCACCTCAGCCACCTTTATGAATTTCTTTTGTTTAAATGATATTCACTTTCACAGTAAAGTGTACTCCATAGAATATGCAATCTTATTTCATAGTTCCAAGTGGTACCTTAACCATGTTTGTAGTGGTCATCTATTCAAATGATATTCACTTTCATAGTAAAAATCAACTTTATGCCCATGCATGAGGGAGGAAATCCAAATTTTCCAAGCTTCTCTAGAGCAATACTATCTTCAAGTGAATAACTCTCTTTGAATACACGTTTATAACACGTGGCAACTGTTGGCCATAGTGATCGAAAAAGTGAATGTTGGCCATAGGGATCGAAAATTGAAGAGTAATAAAACTTTTAATGGTTAAAAATCTAATTAGTTTTGGGTTGTGTTGGGAAGTTATTTCCCAGAGTGTTTTAGGTACGATATTAGGCCCATGTGAGGTTGATGGCTCTTTACCTTCCCGATATTCATTGTACTTTTTTCTTATAATTAATCAAAATGTTTTATTTAGTCATTTTTGCATGGATTTGCCAACATTGATATTATTAAATGGTGATTGATAATAAAGAGAAGCACAAAACAGAAACCATTGTTTTTGAAGATTTTGTATAGGTTTATATAATACTTTAATTTGTGTGTATTTTTTCCATTGTTTATAGTGCTATCAGATAGGTTCGATATCAGGTGGCGTCTAGAAAAAATTTGTGTAATATCTTCAAATTTTAGAATATTAAATTTTAAGTGAACTTTGAAATAAATTTTCGTTTTTGGAAAATTTGGATTTGGAAATTATTTATCATTTATGGAAAATTTGGATTTGGAAATTATTTATCATTTATGGAAAATCCGAATTTGGAATTTTGATTGTTGTAATTAATTATTTGATGACTGTTGGGAAAATATTTGACTTTTCCAACTGTCCTCTTTTATTTGACACATGTGTAAGACATATTTTTAATAAATTAAATGATGGAAGACAAATGGAACAACCAGGTTAAAAATAGTTGACCATGACTCCATGAGTGGGGAACAAGTTTGAGTTACCTCAAGGCTGATTTTTACAAGTGGAAAATGTGGAATTTGACCACTAGTAGCCCCTAAAAATCAGGAATTTGTAAAGCTGTGAATTTCCCAAGGAGGGAAGGAAAGACCTAGGCACAAGGATGCATATAAAAACAACACATGGAGGAGGCAGGAAGATGCTTAGTATGTTGGGGGAAAATAAACTATTTGTTGTTATGAGCACTGTTAGTGTGAGGAAAATGATTTTCTGATCTGTGGGTGGTGACTATAGCTAAGGAGGATCATTCAATTTTCCCTTATGGACTCATGGTCAGGTTAGGGGGTGAGTAGGACAAGTGAACTTGGTTGTTTTATTATATGGTTGGGTGAAATGTTGTTGTTCCACTTGTATTCCAACATCAGGTTTCCGATATGTATCTTAGCTTGTATTCTTTGTCAATGTTATATTTATGTTTATCATTTGTTAGGAATATGATTGACTGTGTATACATAACTGAAATCAATTCTTAAGGGACTGTATGATCATGTTTCCTATGGCTTATCATAGTTAAATAATATTGGAAATATTAGTTTTTTGAGATATGATGGTATATATTTTGAATTGTTATTCAAATCTGTACATAACAATCACTGTAGAGAAATGGTGCAATAAGGAATAAACTTAAATGGGTGCTTATCAATTTGATAACATGTAAAAATAGATAAAAGGATAACAATATGAATATATCCTTTATATTATCTATTACCACATAAACATATTGATTCAGTAGACTACAAAGTGTCTTGCAAAAATAATTGTCGTATTCAAATGAATCTTGTTCAAACTTTACATTTAGAGTACCATAGATCAATAATTCCACATCCTTTTGTATTGTAAATAGAACCCTGGGAAAGTCTCTACAAAATTATGTATGTAGCTGAAGATTAATGCGCACATAGATCGGTCAAGGAAGGACATGGAACTCGAATACGTTTTGAAGTAAGATGTTTCCTTCATCCGATTACACCAACTTGCATAACATGCAAAGGAAGTAAAATGAGGGTTTAGTAACTCTACTATCATTTTAATTATGTGGGAATCAAACAATAGAATAAGCCAAGGAAAAAACTTAGCTTGAGTTTCGAATTATATCAACGATTAGCGTTAACTTCGGCCTTCAACGCTTCGAGTGATTTCTGATGTTAGAAACTGGTTTCCCCCGAAGTACATACTCCCGAAGTGACGTAACTTGTTGACGTCACTGTTGACTTAGCATTGGTCGAGTGGCTGACATGTTTCACTTAGATTCGTGACTTACACTTACCTAAAATTCCAATTTCATCTTGACACTTGTCATCATCTGATTGTGCCACATGTCCTTGTAGACATGGTCTACTGACGTAGATCTCCTATTGCGGCACATATCCTCCTCCTAGATCTAACGAATGTGATCAGTTCTAGATCAATGGTCTAGATTCATTTCGGCCTTCGGGAATTTGGGTTATCCGTTCCCAATTCTCAATTCTCTCGAAGTGAGATTCCCCGAATAAAACTCGAGCAACTTGAATTCATCTAATGGTTCATATTTGACGCAAAAATCTCCGGGTGGTGGCACAAAGTAGTTAAACTTGGTGAAGAATTTAGCTAGATTGGTGTTGCATTAACTTTGATCACGATCTATCAAGATTGATGGTTGGGAGGCACCGCAGATATTGAAGTTGCGTGACAGATAATTCTACAGGGCGGTCTCGCAATCCAAACCACGATTTCCTAGAAGGGGTACATGTTAGCGTGGGGACAGTTGCAGAACGATCGACGGGTTACTCCAAAACTACCAACCCATCTCCCCGCAATTTGAAAAGTACTAGCGTTGATGTGACGTTTATAGTATTTATTAGTTAAATCACAGAGACCGTGGGCCCCAGTGGATGCCTGGCACCTAATCCCAAGGTCCAGAGACTTGGTACTCCGGAGGAATTGTGTTACAGTTGCGTTGAGTCACGAATTCCCGGAGGCTGGAGTTAATCTCGACCATTGGTCGGGAGAAGGTACATGGAAATTGATACCATAGTATGGAGATTGGGCACTCCAGAAGGTTGGAGAGTATGGAGTTCTGTAATAAATTCCAACCGTCGGTTGTTGAGGAAGTCGTGGACCGTTGATCCACCCCACTTCGTGAAGTTCGCCGATTCAGTGTTTGGGAGAAATAAGGCATGAAGTAGAAAGAGCTTTCGAAGTCGAAGTTTTGGAGCCCCGAAGATCTCAAGTATCTGGATAAGCACCTATCTGATAGCACCGGGTCACAACCCATGGTCACATGCAATTTAGGGATGAAGAAAAAGGGATAGTGCCCGGAAACTGTGTTAAAGAAGGGAAAAGGGGTTAGGAAGGAATCCCGTGGGTTTCGTCTGGTTCGAACCTGCATCAAAAGAGGTACTGAAGACCTGGGAACTTTTTAATATGGTCCAACAAATATCTAAGAGCCATTAGCTCAGAGAAAATAGATCAACTACACAATGAATGCATCAGATAAAAAACACAAGTTTTAAAGGATCATAGCTTTCTTCTCAAAGCTCAGAATTGAGAAACGAAGCAGTCATTGGAAAGATCTTGGAAAGAGGATTCTAGGTATTCATCCATATTTGAGGATTGAGAAGCTTAGATCACAGGAAGTTAGAGAGGATATTTTTGGTGACCATAAAAGAAAAAGTTGTGCATATAATACCAAAAAGGTATTTCATGGTTCTAGCTAACAAAAATTGTTGTATGTTCATTTTTAGATGTAACGATTACATTTAAAAGACAAATGCTAGAGAAATTTGGGGTACATTACATATGGTATCAAAGATGAAGGTTACAACACTTGGAACTTGGGGCAAGGCCAAAATTATTTTAATTCATTTATTTCTGTTGAAGAAAAACGAACAAATATGTTAACTGTTACAAACAGGAAAATTGTTAATTGGTTGTGATAATGTCAACACAAAATGAAGAAGAAATCAGACCCTAGGAGAATCCAAATCAAGGACTTCCTAAAGATACAGAGCATAACAACGAATGAAGTTCATCCACCCAGGTTTTGGAAACAATGAAGAACCTCATCATGGAATTACAAGTGTTTAAAGAAGATAACGAAAAGATGAAAAAGGCACAGGAAGACCAGTTAGAAATAAATGAAATGTTTCTACGCAGTATAGTAACCAAAATGAGCCCAAAGAACAATGACAAAGAGGAAGAAGTCAACAAAAGTTCCTCTAAAAAATATGGTCATGAAACAAAAAATGAGGATAGTTCTTTGAAAGAAACACACATGATAGGAAACAAAACAACTACGGAAAGAAAAAGAAAACAAGTAGATCACCTGGAAGGTGAATTCAAGAAAATTAAACCGTCCACCTTTGACGGAGAATCCAGGACGGGTAAAGAGGAAGAAGCATGGCTACTAGATATAAATAAATACTTCCAGATTTACAACTACTCTAGTAATATGAAATTCAGAATGGCCATTTACAACTTGAAGAGAAAAGCAAGTATCTGGTGGCAAGACCTGAAATTGGCTAAGGCATTGAAGGAGAAACAAATGGAATGGTAATATTTTAAGAAATATTTCAAGAAGAAATATTTGTCAAAAATCTATTACGAAAGAACGACTAAGGAATTCTATGAGCTAAGACTCAAACAAATGACCAAGGACGATCTGATAAATAAATTTCTAGAACTATTGAGATTTGTACCATACATCAAGGAAGATAACGTAAATATACAATGATTCTTAAGCTATATACCACAGTCGTACAAAGACATAATTGAATTTGACAATCCCAAGACTTTAAATGAAGTGTTTAGAAAGGATCAGATGTGTTATGATTAGTACAAACAGAGGTCTGAAATTCCCAAGGCATGGAAGGACAAGAAACATGACATAATGAATCAACAAAAGAAAGGGTTCCAACCAGCCCCTTTCCATAATATGGCAAAAAGTTTCCAAAAGAAGGACTATCATTCAAACACCCAGAGCACTCAAGGGGGAAGTAGGCCAATTAACCTAGGAGTTAAGAAAGTTTGGGACAGGCCCAAAGAACCATTGAAGTGTTGGGAGTGTGGAGAACCTCACTCGAGGAGAAATTGTCCACGCTTAATTTACACGATAAGAACTTCAGTCCATAACCTACAAGAAGCTTCAAAAGTAGGAGATATGGGCAGAAGCGTGCACATAATTAATGCAGCTGTGGATGGAAGGCAAGTTAATCATCAATCCACTATCGTGGAGGTTGAAGGTAAAGTTCATGATAACCACATTTCCATATTAATTGACCCAGGAGCTAGTCTAAGTTATGTCACTCCTGGTTTAGTTGAATTAAACAAGCTCAAGAAAGTAAATAATGCTAAGTCCTGGTTAGTACAGTTAGCAACATGGACCAAGAGAAAGGTAACAGATTGTATTCCTGAATGTGAACTCAGAATAAACGGTCATAGTACAAAGTTAGACCTGAACATTTTACCTTTGGGATCTTACAATTTAATCATTGGAATGGAATGGTTAGAGAAACATAAAGTAATATTAAACTGTTATGAAAAGTCACTTATTTACAGAGATGAAAACAACATAGTTAGGACAATGCAAGGGATCAGAAAACCAGTTTCGGTTAGACAGATATCATCCATGCAGTTTAAGAAATGTATGAACAAAGGTTTCCAAGTTTATGTTGTCCAGGTAACTAATCTGTTAGAAAATGAAAACAAACCCAGTTTAGAGGAATTTTCAGTCCTACATGGGTTTAGAGATGTATTTGTGGACGAAATACCAGAACTACCTCCAAGAAGAGAGATAGATTTATCTATTGATCTGCTACCTAGATCTGCCCCGATATCTAAGGCACCTTATAGAATGAGTCTACCTGAATTAATGGAACTGAAAATTTAACTGTAAGAACTGTTAGATAAAGAATATATCAGACCAAGTGTCTCACCTTGGAGAGCACCAGTTCTCTTCATTAAAAAGAAAGATGGGACCTTGAGATTGTGCATTGACTATCGACAACTAAATAAGATGACGATCAATAATAAGTATCCTTTACCCAGAATTAACGACTTGTTTGACCAATTTGGAGGAGCACAGATCTTCTCTAAGTTAGATTTAAGGTCTGGTTATCACCAAGTTAGAATAAAAGATGAAGACATAAATAAAACAACATTTAGAACAAGTTACAGACACTATGAGTTTGTCGTAATTCTGTTTGGTCTTACTAATGCACCAACAACCTTTATGTGTTTGATGAATAGTATATTTAGTCAATATCTGGATAAATTTGTGTTGGTCTTTATCGATGATATTTTAGTTTACTCAAAAACGAAAGGAGAACATGCAGAACATCTAGAAATAGTATTGCAGACCTTAAGGAAACATAAGTTGTATGAAAACTTTGATAAGTGTGACTTCTACCAAAGAAAGATATAGTACCTAGGACACGTGATACTACAACACCTATACTAAGGGTAGCGGATCCCGATAAAGATTTTACAGTTTGCATGGATGCAAGCAAAGAAGGCTTGGGAGGGGTCCTAACACAAGATGGACACATCATCTATTACGAATCACGTAAACTAAAAGAACATGAACGGAATTATGTTCCACATGATTTGGAATTAGCAGTCGTAATTCATGCTCTGAAAATGTGGCGACATTATTTAATGGGGAGAAGGTTTCTGGTACTAACCGACAATAGTGGTGTAAAGTTTTTATTCAGTCAACTAGATCTCAATGCAAGACAAGTGAGATGGATAGCCTTTTTAAGTGAATTTGACTTCCAAGTACAACACATCAAAGGTAAAGAAAACAAATTTGTAGATGCTCTAAGTCGGAGGACTAACGAACTTTATGAGATAAGTGTTAGCAAAGCATAAAACGACATCGAACAAAGAATAAAATCTGCAAGCATTAATGATGAAAACTACATCAAAATTGCAAGAAAATGCAGAAAACTTAACAAAACAAATCTAAGTTTAGATAAAAATGGACTACTAAGGTTAAAAAACAGGTTGTATGTACCTAATTCTACTGATTTAAAATCAACAATTCTTGAAGAATTGCACAAAAGGTTGTATTCTAGTCATCCAGGATACCAGACATGATAACAACCTTAAGAAAATTGTTTTATTGGCCTAACAAGAAGAGTGAAACAGCGGAATATTGATCTAAATGATTAGATTGTCAACAGGTAAATGTTGAACATCGACATCCAGCTGGTCTGCTACAGCCTCTACCTATACCAGAATGGAACTGGGAAATTATCTTGTTGGACTTCATCACAGGTTTGCCTAAGACTCAAAAGCAAAATGACTCGATTATGGTAGTGATTAATAAACTTAGCAAATATGCACATTTTATACCTGTGAAATCTACTTATAAAGCAATTAATATTGCTGAAATTTTTATGAAAGAAATATTTAGATTGCATGGAATTCCTAAGATGGTGATCTCCGATAGAGATGTCAAATTTACATCAAAGTTTTGGAAGGAATTGTTTGCAGGATTGGATACTAACCTGAATTTCAGCACAAGCTATCATCCACAAACACATGGGCAAATCGAACGAACGAATCAGATTATGGAAGACATGTTATGAATGTACGTGAGAACAAAACCAACTAAGTGAGAGGAGTACCTACACTTAGTTGAATTTGCTTACAATAATGGATATCAGACATCAACCAAGATGAGTCCCTTTGAAGCATTATATAGAAGGAAATGCACAACCCTAATTATCTAGGATAATCTAGTTGACAGGCTTATGATGGGACCAAAAATGCTCCAGGAAATGGAGAAAATGGTAAAAATGGTACAACAAAATTTAAAGGAGGCCCAAGATTGATAGAAAAGCTACGCAGATTTAAAAAGGAGACACCAAGAATTTCAAATTGGGGGCCATGCATATATGAAAATCAAAGCAAGGAGGAACTCTCTAAAGCTAGGAAATTTTTCAAAGTTGGCGTCGAGGTTTTGTGGCCCCTTCCAGATTTTAACTCGAAGTTTTGTGGCCCCGTGGCATATCAACTAGCACTTCCTGCAAACTTAAAAGTTCATAATGTTTTTCATGTTTCCTTATTAAAAAAGTATATTCATGATCCTACTCACATAATTGATTGGAACATGGCGCAGGTGGAAACAGAAGGCGAGTTCCAAGAGGAACCTCTGCACATTCTGGACAGGAAAGAAACAGTACTACGAAACAAAGCCATCGCCCAGGTAAAAGTGCAATGGAAACAGTTTAGCCTTATGGAGGCCACTTGGGAATTGGAGGAAGATTTGCGGAAATTGTATCCAACCCTATTCCGAGAGAGAAATGAACACTGAGGACAATGTTGTACTTAAGGGGGAGAGGATGAAATATCCTCAAATTTTATAATATTAAATTCTAAGTGAACTTTGAAATAAATTTCTGTTTTTGGAAAATTTGGATTTGGAAATTATTTGCCATTTATGGAAAATCTGAATTTGGAATTTTGATTGTTGTAATTAATTATTTGATGATTGTTGGGAAAATATTTGACTTGCCCAACTGTCCTCTTTTATTTGACACAAGTGTAAGAAAAACTTTTAATAAATTAAATGTTGGAAGACAAATGGAACAACCAGGTTAAAAATCGTTGACCATGACTCCATGAGTGGGGAAGATGTTTGAGTCACCTCAAGGTTGATTTTTACAAGTGGAAAATGTGGAATTTGACCACTAGCAGCCCCTAAAAATAATGGATTTGTAAAGATGTGAATTTCCCAAGGAGGGAAGGAAAGACCTAGGCACAAGGATGCATATAAAAACAACATATGGAGGAGGTAGGACGTTGCTTAGTATGTTGGGGGAAACTAAACTATTTGTTGTTATGAGCATTGTTAGTGTGAGACAAAGGATTTTCTGATCTGTGGATGGTAACTATAGATAAGGAGGATCATTCAGTTTTCCCTTATGGACTCATGGTCAGGTTAGGGGGTGAGTAGGACAAGTGAACTTGGTTGCTCTGTTCTATGGTTGGGTGGAACATGGTTGTTCCATTTGTATTCCAGCATCAGGTTTCAGATATGAATCTCAGCTTGTATTATTTGTCAATGTTATATTTATGGTGATCATTTGTTAGGAATACGATTGATTGTGTATACATAAGTGAAATCAATTTTTAAGGGACTGTATGATCATGTTTCCTATGGATTATCATAGTTAAATAATATTGGAAATATTGGTTGTTTGAGATATGATGGTGGTATATATATATATATATATATAAAGAAATGGTAGAACTATTGTTATGTTCCTAGTGACCATTGGATTATATATATTTCGAATTTCTATTCAAATCTGTACATAACAATCACTGTAGAGTTATGGTGCAATAAGGAATAAACTTAAATGGGTGCTTATCAATTTTATAACATGTAAAAATAGATAAAAGGATAACATTCTAAATATATCCTATATATTATCTATTACCACAGAAAGATTGTGATTCAGTAGACTACAAAGTGTCTTGCAAAAATAATTGTCGTATTCAAATGAATCGTGTTCAAACTTTACATTTAGAGTACCATAGATCAAGAATTCCACATCCTTCTATATTGTAAACAAAACCCTAGGAAAGTCTCTACAAAATTTTGTATGTAGTTGAAGATTAATGCGCGCATAGATCGGTCAAGGAAGGACATGGAACTCGAATACCTTTCGAAGTAAGATGCTTCCTTTATTTGATTACACCAACTTGCATAACCTGCAAAGGAAGCAAAATGAGGGTTTAGTAACTGTGCTAGAATTTTAATTATGTGGGAATCAAACAGTAGAATAAGCCAAGGAAAAAACTTAGCTTGAGTTCTGAATTAGATCAACGGTTAGCGTTAACTTCCGCCTTCAATGCTTTGGGTGATTTCTGATGTTAGAAACCGGTTTCCTTGGATGTACATACTCCCGAAGTGATGTAACTTGTTGATGTCACTACTGACTTGGCATTGGCCAAGTGGCTACCATGTGTCACTTAGATTCGTGACTTACACGTACCTGAAATGCCAATTTCATCTTGAAACTTGTCATCATTTGATTGTGCCACATGTCCTTGTTGACGTGGTCTGTTGACATAGATCTCCTGTCACGACACATATCCTCCTCCTGGATCTAACGACTGTGATCAGTTCTAGATCAATGGTCTAGATTCATTTCGGCCTTCGGGAATTTGGGTTATCCGTTCCCAATTCTCAATTCTCCTGAAGTGAGATTCCTCGAATAAAACTTGAGCAAATTGAATTATCTAACGGTTCATCTTTGACGCAAAACTCTCTGGGTCATGGCACAAGGTATTTAAACTTGGCGAAGAAGTTAGCTAGATCGAGGTTGCATTAACTTTGATAACGATCTATCAAGATCGATGGTCGGGAGGCATTGTGGAGATCGAAGTTGCGCGACAAATAATTCTATAGGGTGGTCCCACAATACAACCCATGGTTTCCCAGAAGGGCTATGTGTCAGCGTGGGGACAATTGCGAAACGATCGACGGGTTACTCCAAAACCGCCAACCCATGTCCCCGCAATTTGAAAAGTACTAAAGTTGATGTGACGTTTACAGTATTTATTAGTTCAAGCACAGAGACCGTGGGTCCCAGTGGACGTGTGGCACCTCATCCCAAGGTTTGGAGACTTGGTACAACGGAGGAATATAGTTGCAGTTGCGTTGAGTCGAGAACTCCCGAAGGCCGGAGTTAATCTTGACCGTTGATCGGGAGAAGGTATGTGGAAACCAATACCACAGTCCGAAGACTGGGCACACCGAAAGGTTGGAGAGTATATTCAACCTAGAACTTTCTAAGCCTTGAGTTTCTTAATAAATTCCAACCGTCGGTTGTTGAGGAGGTTGTGGACTATTGATCCACCCCACTTCGCAAATTTTGCCAATTCGGTGTTCGGGATAAATAAGGCACGAAGTAACAAGAGCTTCTGAAGCTAAAGTTATGGAGCCCCGAAGCTCTCAAGGCTCTGGATAAGCACCTATCTGATAGTACCGGGTCACATCCCATGGTCACATGCAATTGAGGCATGAAGAAAAAGGGCTAGTGCCCGAAAACTGTGTTAAAGAAGGGAAAAGGGGTTAGTAAGGAAGCATGTGGGTTTCGTCTGGTTTGAACCTGCATCAAAAGAGGTACTGAAGACCTGGGAACTTTTTGATAGGGTCCAACAAATATCTAAGAGCCACTAGCTTAGAGGAAAGAGATCCACTGCACAAGGACTGCATCAGATAAAAAGCACAAGTTTTAAAGGATCATAGCTTTCTGCTCAAAGCTCAGAATTGAGCAAGGAAGCAATCATTGGAAAGATCTCAGAAAGAGGATTCCATGTATTCATCAATATTTGAGGATTGAGCAGCTTACATCACAAGAAGTTAGAGAGGATATTTTTGGTGACCATAAAAGGAAAAGTTGTGCATATAATACCAAAATGGTATTTTGTGGTTCTAGCTAACAAAAGTTGTTGTACGTTCGTTTTTAGATGTAATGGTTACATTTAAAAAAAAAATGCTAGAGAAATTTGGGGTACATTACAACTTGTCAAGTTACCAATTCCATTGATATATATAAAAAAAAAAGACTTTAATTTGTGTGTTTGAATATTGGTGAATACAAATATATCATTAATGAGATACTATATTATTTACAAATAAACTTTGTGTGTTGTGCTTTCTTTGGGATTCAATTGGCTTATGAATATATGGACTTAAATGTGGTCAAATTGGACTGAATAGCTATATTATTAGAATTTGGATGATGTTGTTGAGTTTTTGAATGCCTTGGGAGTTTCATGAATAGATTTATATATCAGACATGGACATTGGGATTAGTGTTTGCACATTTTTTTTTAGCTAAGATGCATATGGTTTGTAATCTTTCTGGCAATTGGATTTATGTTTATGTAATAGCATTTATTATTTCATATGAAAGTACAAACATGAAGCTAACATGCTTACACATCTAATACCCCCATCTAGAGTTGTTAATTCCTTTATTTTGGAGATTGGTTCTTTATAATGTCACTACTTGTGCAATTACAAATGTCTAATTTAGCAATTAGACATTACACAACATTCTTGGAAGGAAAAAATACAACAATTGGTTTCTATTATGATTCACAGAAGTAGTTTGAATTCATGTTACAAAACTATGGTCATTTCCAAATGTAATGACCATCACAATCAAACTCTATGTGGATCTCTTGGTGCCCATTTTTTGTATCATGTGTCAAATCCTTTCAAAACCCATTGTCACTAAGTTCTGATAACTCTCTATCACCTTTTTATCCCTATCATCTTTTGAATTTCACATTGGAAGGGGATGAAACATCCTATTCATGTCTATAATCTTTGTAGATCTCTAAGTGTCATTTTTTTGTATCATTTATCTATGCTTGCAACACCCTTTGTTGTTAAGTTTTGATCTATCTATAACATTTTTTTCTTTTATCTTTATCATCTTTTTAATCGCATACTTGAAGGGGATTGAATTCCTTCTTCTTGACAATTAGAAATTATGTTAATTTATATAGCAAATTTTGTAACTATCCAAAATCGAATATTTTTTTCGATAAAATGCTCTCTACTATAACTGTGTGGAAATTGTGCCCTTCCCCAAAATAGGAATACTACAATGCATTGTAGTTTCCTCACAACTCTCTAAATATGCCTTTGACTTAAAAGATGAGGGTAGGGGGTATCTCTTCTACCAAATTCACCTAGGACTTGCACCATTTTCCAACCACTTGAAATGGTTTGCTTCTATAGTTGAGATGACACACGAGGAGCATAATATGTCTTTGGATGGATTTGAACCTTGGTGGGGCTTATAATATCCTTGCTTTACCATCTAATCAATCCCGTGTTAAGTTGTATAAAAGATATTGATCACATATACAACATGATATGAAACCATGTTCTTTCTTGGTATAGTTACAACACTAAGTGCCATATATCTCATTGGAATCCATTCCATGCACCATGATGTCAGTTAATGTTTACTTATGGTACTAGAATATGATTCTTGGATTGAGAGTTAAAAATAAGAAATTCAAAAGATTGGGAAATGGTTTGTTTTACAAGTGAGACAATCCACAAGAGTCACAATGTGTCTTTGGATAGATTTGAACCTTGGTGAAAGGGTATAGCACCCCTACTTACCATCTAATTGAGCCCCTATTGACTTATTGTAGAAAATATATTGATCATGAATACAACATGTTTTTAGACCATGTTCTTTCTTGGTATAGTTACAACACTAAGTCTCATATATCATTGGGATCCATTCCGTGCAACATTATGTCCATTAGTGTTGACTTATGGTACCATTAATGTTTACTTATGATACTATAATATAATATATAATTATTAGATTAAAAGTTAAAAAATAGAATGTTGAAATGAATCATGGTTAATTGTTTGGTTGGATGTGTACCTTCTACGATTTTCAATATTTTTTTAATTAAAATTTGATTGTATTAACTTCTAATAAAAATTTAGATACATTTGTAGGAGTATGATGTTCTCAAAAGATATACATAACTCCCAAAACTTGGATGTAGGAGTATGATGTTCTCAAAAGATATACATAACTCCCAAAACTTGGATGGTAGTTAGGGAATTTGTTTCAATATTTTTTTAATTAAAATTTGATTGTATTAACTTCTAATAAAAATTTAGATACATTTCTAGGAGTATGATGTTCTCAAAAGATATACATAACTCCCAAAACTTGGATGGTAGTTAGGGAATTTGTTAAGCCATCCATCATTTCTTCAACTAATAATAAAAACTTGAAAACAACTAAAATATAACATAAATTTTATTAATAAGAGTTATATATCAGACATGGACATTGGGATCAACGTTTGCACATTTGTTTTTAGCTAAGATGTATTTCTTCAACTAATAATAACTTGAAAACAACTAAAATATAACATAAATTCTATTAATAAGAGTTATATATCAGACATGGACATTGGGATCAACGTTTGCACATTTGTTTTTAGCTAAGATGTATATGGTTTGCAACTAGCTGTTGGATTTCTATTTATGTAACAACAACAACTATTTCATATGCAAGTATAAACATGAAGTCAACATGCTTACACACTTAATATTTACATATCATACATGGACATTGGGATCAATGTGTGCACATTTTTTAAACTAAGATGGACATGGTTTGTAATCATGCTAGCTGTTGGATTTCTATTTATGTAACAACAACAACTATTTCATATGCAAGTATAAACATGAAGTCAACATGCTTACACACTTAATATTTCCATCTATATTTCTTAATTCCTTCATATAAGAGATTAGTTCCTTATAGTTAGAATGTAACTACTTGGGTAATTACAAACATCTAATTTAGCAATTGGGCATTACACAACATCCTTGGAAGGAAAAATACAACAATTCATTTATATTATGATCCATATAAGTAGTTTGAATTCATGTTTCAAAACTATGTTCATTACCAAACATATTGACCATCTAAATCAACTCTTTGTGGTTCTCTGGGTGCCCTTTTATTTTATTTTATCATGTGTCTAATATGCCTTTCAAAATCCGTGGTCACTAAGTTTTGATAATTATGTATCACCTTTTTATTTTTATCATCTTTTAAATTACATATTGGAAGGGGATGGAACATCTATTCATGTCAATAATACATATTGGAAGGGGATGGAACATCTATTCATGTCAATAATGTATGTAGATCTTTAGGTGTTGATTTTTTAATCATATGTCTATGCCTTACAACACCCTTTGTTGCTAAATTTTGATCTCTCTATAACTTTTTTT
>SNQJ01S0001261.1:243964-258727 GCA_010110895.2 Picea sitchensis
CTCTTTTGCCAAAGTCCCCTAGGACTTGCACCCAGTGCCAACTACTTGAAAAGGTTTTCGTGTATAGGTCAAACAACACACGAGGGGCATAATATGTCTTTAGAGGATTTGAACCTTGGTAGGGGTTATAGTACCAGCCTTGCTTTACCATCTAATTAGGCCCTTGTACTTGACTTGTAGAAAAGATATTGATCATGAATACAACATGATTTAAATCGTGTTCTTTCTTGGTATAATTACAACACTAAGTGCCATATATCTCATTGTTTGAAGCAATTCCATGCATCATGATGTCAATTAGTGTTTACTTATGGTACTAGAATATAATTATTGGATTGACAATTAAAAAGGATAAAGTCAAAATGGGAACTGATTTTCTTGTATAGGTGAGACAACCCACAAAGGGCATAATGTCTCTTTGGAGGGATTCAAACCTTGGTGGGGGATATAGTACCCGTGTTTCACCATCTAACTAATCCCTTATTGACTTACTGTAGAAAAAATATTGATCATGAATACAACATGCTTTAAAACAATGTTCTTTCCTGGTATAGTTATGACACTAAGTGTCATATATCATTGGAAGCCATTCCATGCACCATGATGTCAATTAGTTTTTAACTATAGTATTAGACTATCATTATTGAATTAAGATTTAAATGAGAATGTCAAAATGGATCATGGTTGATTGTTTGGTTCGATGTGCACCTTCTATTATTATTCTTAAGATTTGTGTTAATTAAAATTCTATTCTATTAACTTCTAATAAATTTACATAAATTTCTAGGAGTGTGAGGTTTTCACTAGGTTTACAAAACTCCCAACTATTGTACAAAAATTGGAAGGTGATTGGAGAACTTGTTGAGCCATCCATCATTTCTTCAACTACTACTAAAAACTTGAAAACAATTAAAAATATACCATGAAATCTCCTAATATGACTAACATAGGGGGCACTACGAACAATGAAGATAAACATAGATACCTTTATGAGTTGTATTTTTGGAAAGCTTCATTTGATTTCACTCTCTAAACTGGTGGCATTCGGTCCATCTTAGCTAGAGTGATATTCTTGATCATCCTATCAAGGGTTGCTTTGATCATCACTTTATTTTGTTTTTGGTTAGAATTTGACTTTCTTTTAGGGATTCCTCATTCTCATTCTTGAACCCACTTCATTTATGGTGTCTTTCTCAAGAAGTGTGCTTCCATTAATCAGTGCTCCAGTGCTTTGAAACATGCCTCCAAATTGTGCTTTGGTGCTTTGAAATGTTCCTCCAAATTTTTCTCCATTCATAGAATCCTTGCAACCAACTAATGGATTCACTCACATTACCATCCAAATTGACATTGACTTCACTGATTTATTTAAAAACAACATCAAGTCAAGTATTAACTCTCTAAATGCATGTGAATTCCACTCCTATGACTCCTAAACATCTTGGAATACTTCAATGGTAATTTTCTTAGTTTTAAATCTGCAATCGAGCACAATAGAGAATAGCCTTGCATGGAGGGAAGATTTGTCTCATTTCCAATGGCCTACATGAACTCGATGGTTTTGTCTTGCCATGTTATTTTTAGATATATTTTTTACTACTTTTCCATATAAGAAGAATCATCTCCATCAAATCTAAACCTTTTGTAGGCACACTAGAAATGATCAATAGAAATGCATATGTGTTTTTGGGAGTAGACAAAAGGGAATACTTCATCCCCCACACATGTGATTTTTTTCCTCCTGTCATTGTAGATTGTGGGATTTCCCTCCTTGGGCAGGGATGAGCACTAATAGTAAATCTTGCCAAAGATATATTTCTATGCACTCTCTCCCATACCTTCTCATGATGAAGGGAGTTTTGGGGAAGAGTAGCAATCTTTTGTTGTGTCCATAGAGTATCAAAAGGTTCATTCATTTTGAATTCTCCAACATCCTCTCTCTTCTTTCAAATATGCCCCAAAACACCCTCTTCTAGGGACACTCCATTGTTTTCCACTTGATATGCTTCATTATATTTTCTCCTCACTAAAAAAAAGAAGAGCATGCAAACCTAGAGATTAGTTCCTTCCCAAAACCATTTGACATTTATACATGAGGTTTCACCTTATTCTAAAATATTGATATCATCACCATGGAGTTCGTTGTACATGGAATGGGGTTATCCATTGGTTTCTTGAGAGCTTGAAGGCCACAAAGAATTTTTGTGGCCTCAGTAAGAGTGTTTATAGTGTTAAAAAGTCCATATGCAAACTTTTGGATCTCATCATCCATTAGGTCATAAATGATACCTCTTGCCCTGAGTTTCTCAAGATTCCTCTTTGAAGAGACATACATAAAGAGTGCATGTTTTCCTTACCTAGTGATTTAGTCTTGCATTGTATATATACTTTAGATTATGTTAGATGTTAGTGGTATTTTCTTGCTTTGGGAATCCAAGGTGATATGGGGCTTGTAGTCAGTCAAGGTGATATGGGTCTTTATAGCAACCATACTTTCTAGAAGACTAATGTTGGAAGGAGACTCCAAAGATTTTTAATTACGACTACTTTTCACATGGTCTAGGTAGAAGGAATGTCAATTTGTAAATGTCGCCTCTCAAGATTGTTCTTATAATTGGGTATGTAGTTTTTTTTTCTAACAAAAATGCATGCCAAATATATTTTGTGTATTTTCGCTCTTAAAAAATATCTTGACTAGTTTCTTCCTCTACTTTGCACAAGGAACACATTGATGTACCTCGGTTTCCTCTCATCTTCAATATTTTTTGTTTTTAGGATCCTTCTATGGGATAATACCATAATTAAGTGTTAACCTTTGGGAGGATATCCTTTAAACAATTGTGATTCCACAATTTGTCTCTTGGAATGTTGTTATGTTGCTCCACTTGAATTGAGAGGTATTCTTTAACTGTGTAGGAGCATATGTTCTATCTCGTACTATCACATCATTTTGATCAAGGCTTGTGTGAACCAATGTTTTAAAGAAATAATCAACTTCTTGTAATTTGAGCATAAAATATGAGGCAAGTTCAACTCCTACATGGTTCTCCACTGGTCCATTTGGATGAATTGTTGTCACATTTTGATATACTTGTAACATCCATAGTTCCATTAGAAACATACCAAACATGGAGACTAGATAATTGGGAATCTTCCTTTAGGGTAGGTTTGGAAAGCATTTTATATTCCCATGGGAGAGTACATTTTCCATCCCCGTGCATCTAGGAGACCTTGTTTTGGATGACCATAAGGGATTACTTTATTTATCTCCAGATAGAGGAGCATTGGAAGTTAAAGCCGGTATTCTCTAAATTTCTTTGCATTAACCTTTGCTACAAACCAAGTTTGTAAATTTTTGCACTTTGCTTAGGATGGAGAAAGTTGTCATTAAGGGGGTAGCTACAACATCCCTTCCTCACCCCAAGTTAAGTTTAGGAGGGGATGTGATTATAATTTGTGTAATTTTGGCTTGTGATTTTTATTGGGCTACTTAATACACACCATTAGTAAGTAATTAATACTAACCACATTGGTTTTCAATGTTAGGGTTATTTCATCAAAGTTACTCACCAATGTTTTTTTTTTTTTTTTGTAAGTTAGAGTTTGTATTAGAACCTGCTAAACAATAAAATTTACAGTTGTCATGTTATCCCAAGAGGTTGTGGCAATATTTCCTTGATGGAAAACCAATGCTTCCACATGTCCATTAAGAATCACAGTATCCATGTAAAACTTGAAAAATTGTAAGAAAATTAAAATGTAAGGGACTAGATCTAGTAAGTCACGCAGGGCGAAAATTCTTTCAGCTAGACTGTGCAAACCGAAAACCAAAAAACTGAACTGAGTTAAAACTGTAAATTCCTAAATTTGAGAAGCCACGCAGGGTAGAGAACTTGTGAATTATATTATCTGTAAGCATAAAAACATGGGAAACCTGAGCAAGAAGGAGCTATCCAGTGCTGGGGTCGAGCCTCTGCTCGTTCTGTCAGTCTTGTGCAGTGTCCCTGCCTATCGCGCCTATGTATGAGATAACATGCCTGAGATCCTGTAGAAGAGTCATCAAGAGATCCTCACGACGAATCTGTTCTTCCTCCTTGTGCTGCATTTCTTTGATGGCGCCATCGATGTCCTCAATTTCTCGCTTGATGGCAGCCAAAGAGTCC
Organism: Picea sitchensis; assembly: GCA_010110895.2. NCBI lineage: Eukaryota > Viridiplantae > Streptophyta > Pinopsida > Pinales > Pinaceae > Picea > Picea sitchensis. The sequence goes on from SNQJ01S0001261.1 coordinate 248,128, forward strand.
TTGAGAAATTTATCGCATGTCCTCAATTCTCGCTTGATGGCACTCAAAGAGTCCTGAGAAATTCTCTTCCCAGCCACGGGTGGAAATGCAGAGGGTGGAGGGAGGTGGAGGTGGAGAGAAAAGGAGAAAAAAAAAAAAAAAAGAGGTGGGAGAGTCAGAAGAAGAGAGGGGGGAGGAAGAAGAAGAGAGAGGATGAGGAACTGGCGTAATGGGAGGAGGCGGAGGTGACAGATTGAGCCTTGGAGTGAAGCCCAAGGAGTTGCCATGATTGTCGAACCATTCAACTCGACAAGCGTAAGGAGATGACAACGTAGGCAAATCAAGAGTGGTGGCCCACTCGAGAGGGTGGTCCAGGGAGGTGCCACGAGAAGAAGTAAGGGGAGGCTCTGGGGTGGAGGCACGCACAATGTCTTGAGGAAAGCTTGGATGAGCCTGCTTGCCTCGTCCTCTCGAACCTCTTCCTTTTGCCGCATACTAGGTTGTACCCCGTTTCGACTTACCTTGAAGTCGAGGCATCAAAAAAACCACCGAAAACCAGAGAAGGAGTGTGTGATAACTGTTGCTCGAGGGACGAGAAATGAGTTAGACCTAGAAGTAATGGAAGACCGGAGAATGCGTGCTATGCACAGAGGGACGAGAGCGCCACGGAAGCTCGAACCTGAGGCAAAAAACTAGACTGTCTGCAAGAGGAGTCCAAGACTCGGGAGGCCGAGGGCTTGAATGAGCCATGGCTTTCCAGAAAGAAGACCTAAAACCGTTGAAACGGGCAAGGTGATAGGACTGGGCCTGTGTCTAGCCCATTTCCATTATCACTCCCATGAACTAAGGCGCCATAACATTAAACCGATCCAAATTCCATTGAATGTAGAGGTTCGTTGGTCGAGGTGTTAAACTCATAGATTAATGGTGGAGGTGAGTGCAGGCTGAGTTGACTCGAGGTGGCAAGAAATGTGGCCATGTGTCTGCCCATCTGGTCATCCACCCGTCGTGTTCGATGTCACCCCATCCGGGGTACTCACCAATGATTTTATTAATAAATACACAATCATTTAGACCATCCCATTTATTTCATATATTATTTCCAACAAATATTACAATGTAATTTAGGTTCTTTTACATTGTATGGTTCACACATGTTGAATGTATTTGTCAACCATCGTTTCTTAAAAAAAATAAAAAGATGGGTTTGATATGGAGATAGGAGGATAATCCATGGGTAAACTATATCATTTCATAAATGTCTATCCACTAAGTTTTAATTATGTCATGGAACTTTGATCATTTACCATACAAAACTTTATCAAAAGTAAGGAACTTTGTTGTATTCCTTTGTTCAAAGTTCCATATATCTATAAGAGAGACTAGTCATATTAAACTTAAAACGAGAAGCACTATACATGTGTCAAAGTTCCAAAAGGTTATACGACATTAACCTTTTACAAGATGGAACTTTCTCTAAAATGACAGTTCCTTCCACATATATTTAAGCAACATTTTATATAATTATATGTATATATATATCTAAGCAACATTTTATACAATTATATGACAACTAATAACATAAAAATTATAAAATTAAAATTAACTTTGTTGATACTTAAATATATCTCCATCAATGTCAAAATTTCTATAAATTATTTTCTCCATAATAAATTTCTTTCTACATAGTAGATAGAACTTGCCATGCCATATTGCCTCACCCGTATGAAAACTTACTTATATTGAAAAATCCCCCTTACATGTGCCCTCCAAGTTTGCTATTCTACTATGAGAATAGCAAAGTATTTTACTTTTAATACTAGATCCGAATAGTGAACTCAATAGCCAAATATAAAGAGAAATTTTAGACAAATGGAAATCACTATTAAGTCTCCTACCGAGTCTAACCATCCAAAGCAAACTCAAAAATATTATAGTTTTATTTTATGATTCATCGTCTTAGTGTTTAAGAAGTTTTGTTCAAGGAAGCACTAGATGTCCATATCCATTATGTTTGGATTTTTTTCCATGGTTAGTGGAAAGTTTTTGTGTTAAAGGTCTCAATATTTGGGATTAAGTGAGATATTAATTTATATAGAATGAAATTTTAAACAATGTTTTAATGTTTTATTATTTTAGATTATTTTATTATATATTGATAAAAATGTAAGGTTTTAGTAATTTTTTTTAAATGTTGTTTTAAAATTTTTAATGAGAATAAAGAAAGTTTATAGATATATTATTAAAAAATTTATATTTGTATTTAAGTTTTGTTAAAAAGTAATGGGGTAATACCCAATTTTATATATGGGATTAAGGAGGTTATGTCACTAGAAAGCACATTAATATATGGGATTAAGGAGGTTATGTCACTAGAAAGCACATGACCCCACTAGAAGCGATGATCAAAAGGGATATTGGCTTTCTTGTGAATACTATTTGCATTGAAACCACATTTGTTCCTTGAGTAAGACCTAAAACTTATTATGATTGGCTAAAAGCTCGTATTTCTAGGATGTAAGAAAATAGGTTAAGAACCCATGACCCAGAGGTATTTGGAAAAAGTCGAAGTCTGCCCCCCTTATGAACCACCAAGATCATTTTAGGTGGCATGATTTTCATTGAATAAGGGTGATGAGTCAAGGTACATTCAGGAATACCAATCAATGATGATTATCCCCACTCCCAATTGCCAATTGAGTTATAATAGGTTTTACCACCTTAAAAAAAAAAACTCCACTATTTTATTATAATTAAGATTTTGACATTCTTAATTATAAATTTAATTGTTGTGAGTTTAAATTTTTATAATTCTTATACCCTATAGCATTGAGTTCAAAGACATTCATAATATTAAAAATCTCCTTGTATATCTATTTTTTCTCTTTGTTAATTAGATTTAGCCCAAGTGACATGTTTGACTCTTAAAAGAACACACTATCAAAAAGAACACACTAATTTTTTGGGAAATCTATGAGATATTTAGAAATGGTAGAGGTAATGAGAGTATATATATATATATACTCTCATTACCTCTACCATTTCTAAATACCTCATAGATTTCCCAAAAAAATTGTTCCCTCCCTAATATATATGTTTCTCTCATTACCTCTACTATTTCTTCTCTTGTGAAGCTTTGCAAAACGTGCTTATAAAGAATAAAAATGTAACTTTACTTTTACATAAGAGTAAGATGTAAGTACTCCATGGGTTTCCCAAAAAATTGTTCCCTTTATAATATATATATATATATATTTCTCTCATTACCTCTATTATTTCTTCTCTTGTGAAGCTTTGTAAAACGTGCTTATAAGGAATAAAATGTAACTTTACTTTTACATGAAGAGTAAGATGTACAGTGTGTATTAACTTTCAGTAAAGTAGATTTTATAGTCATAGCTCCTTGGAACATAGAAATTGAAACATTATTATTTTTCATGAGTATTTAATCTAGAAATTAAGTAAACATTCAATTTAAAAACTGAAGCATTATTTCCCTTGAACATTTAATTTAGAAATTAAGTATCGTTTCTGAGGCCTTTGAACATTCAATATAGAAATTGGAGCAGTTTATCTTGGATATTTAAATTTTTATTCAATTTAAAAATTGAATTGAAAGTTCAATTCTTAGGATATTGAATTTAAAAATTAATTTTTTAAGATATTTAATTTTAAAATTAAATCGTTATATAAATCAAAGTAGTGTTATTTTCACTTCCTAAATTAAATTACTCCAAATAACTTCAAAAAATACAAAACACGCAAAGCAATTATTTTAAGAATTTTAAAAATTAAACAACAAAACGATTTGTTAAGGCCAAACCCCAACACTAAACGATAATTTTAAAAATCAACCAATTAAACAATCAATTTAAAAAATTTAGTATTTTCGGGGCCAAACCAACAGGAAGCCCTCCAAATATTCTCAAGGTGCCAAGGCGTAGCCCAGGCCAATGAGGGGGGTTGGAAATAGTTTTCAACCAGCATAGTTTGTTTATGCATGCAAATTCATCACCTTAAGGGGTAAGCTATTAAACAAAAATAATTACATTCAACTAAATTATAACTCAATAACAATGTGACTATGCATTACATTTGTGCAAAGCTTTAATGCCTGCTAGAGTAGGTAACCTTCTTAGGCTCTAGCTTCCTCCTTCAACTAATCACTTACTTGAGCCAAGTCGTACTCTGCCAACTAGAAGTAGTTTTAGATCTATTAAGTTCATTGTTTTACTATGCATTCACAATTGCTTCTTTTTTGTGTTTTTTCCTAATAAACCCAAATAGTTAAGTATTATGATGGAGTAGGGTAATAAGTCAATGTTTTGGTCTTTTTTATGATGAAACGTTGTGAAATTTGGCAAGTAAAATTGAGCCTAAAACTTATCGAAATCAATAAATTAGGTGTTGAAAATGGTAGAGATTAATTTAGAATCATCTAAACCCTATAGGGTGGTTGCAATGTATAATCTTAGTGAACAAATTCACCATTACAACAATACCAAATAAGTATTGCCAAATTTGAGCTCCAAAATAATTGTAAGAGGAAAAGGGTGGTCAAAAAGGACCAAAACATTGGGCATTTATCCTACTAAAATAATTAGCTCAAAGGCATTAGATGAACATCACAAACAATTTGTGTGTGCATGCAAAATGGTTAGCTTAAGGGGTAAACTATTAAACAAAAATTAGTTACATTCAAGTAAGTTATAGCTTAATAACATTGCCACTATGCAATGGATCCGTGCATGTTTCAATACCAACTAAACTAGGTAACCTTCTTGGGCCCTAGTTTTCTCCCTTTGATGGCTAACAATTTACTTGAGATGAGTTGTAGTAAACCAACTAGAAAGTAGATTTAAGTCTCTTAATAAGTTTGTTGTCTCACCATGCATTCATGATTTCATATTTTCCATTGTCTTTGCTAATAAAACTAGCTAATGAAGTATAATTATGATGGAATAGGATAATCAGTCGATGTTTTGGTCCTTTTTTATGAAGCATTATGGAATCTAGTGAATCTAATTGAGCCTAAAACTCATTGAAATCGATAAAACGGGCATAGAAAATCACAAAAATTGATTCAAAATCATAGAAAAAAAAAACAAAAAAAAAACTGCATTATGCAGTCTCAAATAACAAATTCACCATTACAACAATATCAAATTAAATCATAATTATCAAATTTAAACACCAAAATCATTATAATTGGAATAAGGTAATACAAAAGAACCAAAACATTGAGTGTTTATCCTACTCCTAATATACTTCGCTCAAAATCATTACATGAACACCACAAATAGTTCATTTACACATGCAAAATAGTCAAGGGTTAAACTATTAAAAAAAATAGTTGCATTCAACTAAGTCACCATGGAAAAAGGTAGTAGTTTGTTAAAGTTATCGAAGAAGGCCTTACATTTTTTACCAACAAAAAATTGCTCTTATATACTAATATAATATTTCCAGTCAAGATAACAAAATGTAGATTCAAATATCATTTGTACCCTGATCCCTCCAAACAAAGAGGTAAAAACTAGATCTAAAACTGAGTCTAAAAACTATCAACCCACAAGTTACCCATGTAACTGCAGATAAAAGACCGACAGATAGACCTAAGGACTTGCATCATCCCTGTCGATCAATATAGCAAATTTAAACTTACATACTACTACTCTGAAGGAATAAAATACATCATAGGAGATTTAGGATCAGTGTGGAGGCCACATGCCCCTCTTCCATCTGATTATAGAAGATTTTTCCTTCGTGGTTCTCCAAAGCCCTTTTGGACAACTCATCAGCCTGCTTGTTGTAAACTTTGTAGATGCGTGTGAAACTTAAGGACAAACTTTGCAAAGTTCTTTGATCATGTCTTTCCAACACTCTAGTTTAAGCACATGTAGAGTACCTTTCTGATTCATCCAGTCAATGATAGAGTCCTCAAAAACTTGTAGATCCAGGATATGCAAACGAGAAGCTAGTGTTAGTAATGTCCATACTCACAGTAGCTTAGCTTTGGTGTTTGAACCTGGCCCACAATTGAAAGTCCACTTAAAAACAATATGCTCATCAATCCTAATGACTCCTCCTGCTCCACTCAGTTGACCATGTAACTGAGTCACTATGTCAAACCACCTTGTTGGTATACCTTCCTTTTGCACAGGGGTGTGCGCAGGGGAAGAGTTGGATGTTGTAAAGTCTGGGATTTGTCTAAACATCCGAGAGTCTTATGTAAAACCGAGAAGATGGAAGAACAACCATTCTCAGAGATAAATTTATTGCATTCCAGCCACAAGTTCCAACAAATGAGAGAAGGCAGTGATGGTCAGGTTGGGAACTGTCTTAACCAATCTTTAAAGCAAGTAGTCAAGGTGGATCCCTTCCAACTGGTCTTTAAATTTAAAACTTTATAAATCAAAGTCCATACCTGCTGAGTGAAACTGCACTGAACCATAAGGTATAAAATTGTCTCAGGTTTTTGTAACCATTAGCAAATGCTTGGTCCAAACCGACCTTTTCTCTACAAATTTTGCCAGGTAAGGATTATGTCTTCTAGCAATAACCAAGTGAACAATTTTATTTTTGGAGCATGATCCCAGTCCCAAAGTGTACGACACCACCCATTTTTTATTGGAATCCAAATTTTTGAGGCTAGAGCGTTATAGACGTTTTTGGTTTTGATGTTGCTTGATCCATCTCCCCCGGTCCATCTAAGATTATCAGGTCTATCAGTCAATAAAATTCCTTATTTAACCAATGCTCTACAATAAAGATCCCATTCAGACGCCTAATCGCAAGTGAATCCCATCTCTTCACTAGACTTCCACTAAGCCAAAATTGCCCCCAATCTACCCGCACCTCTTGCATGATATAGAAAGTAGATACTTCGTTGCTTTAGTGTAGTGATAAGATTGGGAGAGAGTATTGAATTTAAACCCATTTTGAGGATCTCATCCTCTCCAATACGTATAGAATGACCTGAACCTGGACTCCAGCTCAGCTAGTGTGTAATTAAATCCAAAGATTTGACCAGATTTCTCCAGGTGTTTGAGGCATTATCAGTCCTAGGCATGGCACTTCTTAGCCAAGTCATCACTGTGCTATATGGAAGATATTTGTCCTTTAGAACTTTATGCCAAATGTAATCCTTCATCAAACGCCACAAGGTATTCACCGCCAATGCTCTACTGAACATAAATAAGTTCTTGACTCCCTAACCTTCGTAGGATTTACGTTTTGCAATGATCTCCCACTTGCATAGATGAATGTGATCCCTTTCCCCACTACCCGACCACAAGAAATTGAACATTAGTTGCATGATCCTATTAAGAACAAAAGTAGGAATAATGGCCACTGCCAACTAGTAAACTGACAAGCTCTCGAGTACCAATTTTAGTAGTACAAACTGCCCTCCTAAGGAGAGCCAACCATGGCACTAGAGACCAATCCTTTTCTCAAACTTAGCAATGAGCCAATGCCAATATTCGACCTTGTAATTTGCAGGGTTGAGATAAATCCTAGATACCTAAAACCTGCAGATAAATCCACAAATTTGTAAGGGAAGATTACCTTGTAGGGAACTAAATCCTCCACCTGACCCCTAAGTAATGTAAGGTTGACTTGTGGGGGTTTATAATTAGGCCCAAAGCATGGTAGAAAGTTGTCAGTATGGAGTCAAATTCCTTCCATTCTTATACATAAGCATTAGTCATGATAAGGACATCGTCCACAAAAAATCAATTGAGAATCTTAATCAACCTGGAAACCTTAGCTCCCAAAAGTTTCCCTTCAGACTGTGCATGCTTTAGTAGTAGACTAAGTCCTTCCATCGCTAATATAAAGAGTAGTGGGGATAAGGGGAAACCTTGTCTTAGTCCTCTCCCACTCTGAAAGAAAGGAGTAGTCCCACCATTGATCAAGACTGCAAAGGTTGTTGAACTAATACAACTCATTATCCAATTAGTAAGCATGAGTCCAAAGCCCGGTTGGATAAGGATCATCCCCAAAAAATCTCAGTTTACATAGTCGTAAGCCTTTTGCAGGTCAAGCTTTAGTATAATGGCCTTCAACTTATTTACTTTGATGTTGTGAAGACATTCCTAAGTTGTACCAACCACGTCCAGTATCTGTCTACCCTTTAAGAACCCCAGCTGCACCCCGGAAAGGGATCGAGAAAGTATCGGTTTAATCTTGTTTGCAATGATTTTGTAAATCAAATTACAAAGTGTTATAGGTCTGAAATCGCCAAAGGAAGTGGGCTTGTTCACTTTTGGAATGAGAACTAGAAAGGTCGAGTTTAATGACCTATTAATTGTTCCACTCCTCCTTGATTCCTCCACCGCCTCAAGAAGGTCATCCCCTACTACCACGTCAAAGAAAGAAATAATTCTACCGTCCACCCGTCCAACCCCGGATTTTTGTCCTTGGAAAAGTCCTTAAGGACAACTACGATTTCAAATTTGGTACAAGGTCTTTCAAGCAACTAACTGTCAATCTCATCTACTAAGCAAGGGTACTGTTGAGTTGTGCTTACTTGCTTGATAATCGAGTTCTGACTCGTGTCTGTGTAGAACTCTTTGAAGTTTCTCACCGCTTCATATACAAGGGCCTCTTGATCTGTGTGACAAGTGTCGTTATCATCCAGGATCTCCCAAATAGTTTTATGTTTTCTCTTGTGGCTATAGAATTGATGGAAGAATTGTGCATTATGTCTCCTTTCTGTAACCAAATAGCTCTGCTCTTTTGTCTCCACATTTCCTCTTCTTCCAGTAGGAGCTTGGTATGCTCTTCCTCTAACTCTTTGATATGGAGATTTGTATCAACCGAGTTCGTCCTTTGTGCTTTTGAATGATAGTAAACCTATAGGTCCTCCTCAATTTTATCAAGCTTCATGAGTTTCAATTTCCTTTGTTCTTTTTCCCAAGCTGTCACTCTGTGTTTTAGCTTTTTCAATTTCCAGACAAGTCTTCATTGAGTTTATGATTCATCCAAGAATTCCATGGATCTCCAAACCTATTACACTATAGCGTTGAACTCCCCTTCCACCAACCATGTGGAGTTCAACTTGAAAGGATAAGTTGCTTTTTATTGATTGTTTTCGAACTGAAGTAGTACAAGCGCATGGTCTGAGATATAGGGATAAGCCACCCATGACTCGTGTCTCCCAATAGTAGTGATCAAGTCCTCAGACATATAAACCCGGTCTAGTATTTTAGAAATTTCATCATGCCTGCCTCTGCCATTGTGCCAGGTCGACACTACATCTCTGGGTAAGATGTCGACTAAACCGTTTTCTTGGAAAATACCCTTGAAACACCCCACCAGGGGGTCTAGTCTTGCTATGTCACCCCACACCTCTCCAGCATTGACTATGAAATTCATATCGCCAAAAGCTATTAGGTTATTATATGTTAGTGAGCCATTGTTAACCATCTTGTCCCAAAATACTTTGCGTTCAATACACGGCCCGTAACAATTCAACAAGGTAACATGTTGATTACCCTCAAGTGTTGAACCTATCAGAAGAATGCCACCACAACTTAAAAATGGAATGAGATTAAATTTGAAAGGATCCCACACCACACAGAGACCCCAGATCTACCTACAGAGCTGACTGCACAAACCATCTAGTTTGGGCGTAATGATGTCAAAAAATCTCTAGCTTTCCTTTCCTCTACCAGGGATTCTTGGAAAAATAGAATATCAAGTAATGTTCTCTAAAGTAATCTGAAGAGGGAGGCTAACTTCAGAGCCCCTCCAACTCCCATAATATTTAGTGTGAGTAGGATCATTACTTGGTCCTAGCTAGGGATTTCATGCCTCTAAGCGCCCCTTGTTCAGTTCTGATGTTGTCTTGGAGTGTCGGAGTGGAAGCACATACCATTACTTTCCTACGCGCACTTCTAGTCATTAAGGGAGAGAACTCACGCCCCAAACCCCTCGACCAGGAACATTCCTTCCCTACTACATCCTCAACCCGACTCCCAAAATTGTTAGTGAGTGTAATCCCCTCTCGACCAACCTCAAATCGACCCTTAAAAAAGGTAAGTGGAGTTGGAGTCAAGGTATCTCGATACGATGGAACCAATGAATCAAGAACTGCCCCCAATGAGCTCTCCCCAACTTCCGATTCCCTGCAACCTTATTCAGCCCTTCTCCCCCCAGTGTCTTTGAAGTAAAACCCTCCTCGCCCCGAATGTCCACTAAAATGTGTATAGTAGGATTCCCCCCCCATCCCCAAGCTAGAGTCGACAGTCCCTTTAGTCTATATCCCACCCAGGTCATGCATGGGGCTAATAGGTGTAGGTATAGTAAGATGAACAACACAGGTCGGGGTGGTGGGAAGTTTCAAAGAATCAAGTTCCAAGGCCGACAACGAGTAGAAAAAGGAAGGGCATAGTTTTTGTAACTTACCAGCATCGGTGTCGGGCGCGAGAGACGATGTTGCTTCTTCCTCAATCATCTTGTATTCCCCATTCCAGTATGAGTCCACCCCCGGGGACTCACATAGTGTTGCCTTCCTGAGCATAGAAGATTATGATTCCTCCTCCGCCTCAAAACCTTGACAATCCTTATGTAAATGCCTCATTTTACGATAATAGGAGCATCTGAAAGGAATCCA
>SNQJ01S0001261.1:266612-289008 GCA_010110895.2 Picea sitchensis
CCCCCGCACACATGGGTTTACACTGCCATGTTAGTGAAAGGAACATGAAAAAAATCCTTCTTCTGCTAGAAAAATCTTGATCCATAGAGGGATTTCCTACAACAATATTCCTTTGGGTCCCTCATAGAATATTTCTTTTGATTTTGAAAAATATTGGTGGTTTTTTGCATCAAACTCAATAATATACCCTTCCAAAGTAGTATGTACCTGTGTCTGTACCCAGAAGTCCACAACACAAGAGATATGATGATCCAATTGGTGAAGAGCTATTAAACAATCAACGGTCCAATTATATATATTCTTGACTTGATCTTTGTATATTGGTGCTTCTTGCAGTTGGTCGAGCCACTGAAATACCTCTTTCGGATATCAGATCAAAAAGATCTCGTACTAGTCACTCACAGGTTTAGAATAAAATACAATGCTCTTCATGACCCGATTTTTTTTTGGTCATAACTCAACTTATTGCTGTATAAACTCATCACACATTATTTCCCACCAATTCTTAACGTCGAAATTAAATATGTGATGAGTAATTTTGGCACAGGGGCAGACCTAGGGTTCAACTCTAACAATGCACCAACAAGCCCTAACTACTGGCCCTTTCAATAACACCTACAAAGTAGATGCAGTCTCACCTGAAGTAGCTATAGGGGGTTGTAGGACATAGGTGTCTACAACCAGAGGAAATGCAAAGTGGATCTAGGGCAACACTCTCACATAGATCTAGTTATTCTTTATCTTTCTTAAGCCTACTGCACGAACTATACCTCAGATCTAACACAATATTGCATTAACAGTATATCAGAGATCAAAAGAGAACAACATCAATCACACACAACAACAGGATATACGTGGTTCACCCTCTCCCTAGGGCTACGTCCACGGAACCGTGCTTTATAATATATTAAATGAAAGCATACAGTTCTATATACACTCTTAGCTTGCAGATCTCTCTTTATTTCTTTCCTTCTCTCCCTTCCCTGCGCACCCAACTGCAGAGTTGATCTTCGCACCCAACTGAATATCTTACAAAACAGACCTCTCTCTCCCCAAAATACTTCTCTCCCAACAATAACAACAATCACTCATCATACATAATTGAACCCACCCCAGGTCCTCTTGACCTTTATTTATACATTACAATGACTCTCAGACAACCTTAGGCCGAAACCTAGGTGTCAAAACCCTAAATACCAAAACCCTAGGTGTCTAAAACCCTAGGTCAACTTGACTCGCGTTTCCAGGGCTTTGCTAACCTGTCTTTCCTTCTTTCTTGCGAGGAGATCCAATGCATCCATTGGTGGATTTTTTCGCTTGCTAAGTCGTCCATGATCCATCTCCCTTGCTGATATGTCTTCCTCGATCTCCCCATCCAACGACTTGCTTTCTCTTACTTCGCTCCGTCTTTTCTTCTCTTTTGGCCACTTCGACCCAATTTCAGTGAACTTGTCTTCCGCGCAGTTTGCATTTCATCTTTTCTCTTCTTTTTTCTTCGCTTTTCTTTCTTAGTCCATACCTAAGGGCCAAAAGGCCCCCAACACTCACCCGTGACTCGTCCTGAGGCACTTTGATCTGAACCTTCTTCTTTTCTTCAACTTTAGATTGCGTAGTGCAGCCTGTGCTTTCAGCTCTATTCCTCCCCACTGTGTGCATACTGTCTTTTCTGTGTCCGGTACCCAGTTTCAACTGCACCTGGTACCTAGAATCTTCTCTTTCTTCTTCTATCAAGAGATGTGAGGAAGCTGGTTGTCATAGTACAATTTCAACCAGCTCCCATTCACCAATCCTTCCTTCCATTCTCCATTCAGAATATTCAGCTGCGTAGCTCCTCCTTCTGTAACATAGGCCACCTCATATGGTCCCAACCAATGTGTTCTGAATTTCCTTGGATGCTTCATGAACTTGTTGTCATATACCAATATCAGATCCCCTTGCTTACAAGCTTTCTTCCTTATGTGGCTGTCATGGTAAGCCTTCTCTCGTTCCTTCTGTACTTGCTAATGGAATCCTGCAATAAATATGTCTTCCTTGAGCTCTACCAACTGCGCAAGTCTATCTTGCAGTGTACTAGTGTCATCCATATTTGTGAACGCTGCAATCCTCAAGATAAGAACTAATTATTCCATGGGAACCACCACTTCTAGACCAGAAACCAACTTAAATGGAGTCTACATTGTCAACTTCTTACAAGTGGTTCTATAGGCCCATAACATAGCTGGTACTCTCAAATCCCAGTCATCTTTGTTCACACTGCAAATATTCATCAGCAGAGTTTCCAAGATCTTCTTGAAGGCCTCAATTGTACTGTTCGCCTGCGGGTGGTATGGGGTGCTCTTCTTCTGATGAACTTCAAATTCCTGAGTCAAGTCTTCAATAATCTTATTAATAAAATTTGTACCTTGATCACTCATAAGGATATTTGGGCATCCAAAACTGGTTATGATGTCATCAAATATGAATCATGCAGCTATAGTTGCACTACAATCATTGACTGCTCTTGCTTCTGTCCATATGGTCAAATACTCTATTGCAGTGATGATGTATCTAGCTCTTGTGCGCTTCCCTGGTGGGTTGATAGGTCCCACAAAGTCAATGGCCCATTTCTTAAATTCCTTTAAGGTTAGCTGGGGTGCTAAAGGCATTTCATCTCTTCTGGAAGGTTTCCCAACTCTTTGGCACACATCGCAGGCTCTATAGTATTCTTTAGCATCTATGTGTAAAGTGGGCCACCAGAGGCCAGCTCTCAAAACCTTTTGCGTTGTTTCTTTTCCTGCATAGTGTCCTCCTGTGATGCCTTCATGTGTTTCTGCCAGAATTAGTGGTCATTCTTCTTCCATAACACATCTCCTCAGGATCTCGTTAGGTCCCATCTTATATAGTTGTCCAACTATAAGTGAAAAATCCATAGCGCGCACTACCAATTGTTTCTTCTTAATGACTGTGTATTCGTGAGGTGCTATTCCTATTGACAAGAACTGAACTATCTCGGTGAAGTGATCATCAACCTTCCTGATAGCCAACAATTGTGCATCTGGCAGTGTATCCTCCAAACTAGTAGGTTCCTCTCCATGTTCAAAGATGGACAAGTGGTCAGGTCCCTTGTTCATCCTTCCTGGCTTTACCACAATTTCAAAATCATATTCCTGAAATAACAGAAGCCATCTTCATATCCTTCCCCCCAACACTGGCTTGTTGACTAGGTATTTCAGTGCAGAGTGATCAATGAACATCTTAAAGTGTCCTCCCAACAAGTAGTGGAGAAACTTCTGCAATGCATACACCATGGTTAATCCTTCTCTCTCACTGGTAGTGTAATTTATCTTAGTTGTTGAGAGCTTCTTGCTAGAAAAGGCTAACAAATGGTCAATATCTCTTGCTCCTGGTTGTGCTAACACTTCTCCTAATTCAATAGAAGATGCATCGACATGCACATGAAATGCCTTACTCCAATATGGAAAAACCAGAATAGGCGCAGTAACCATTTTCCGTTTCAGTGTGTCAAAGCTCTACTGGCATTCTTTTGTCCAGTGAAACTGACAATATTTCTTCAGAATCTTCTCCATAGGTGTTTTAATTTGGGTATATCCCTTAATGAACTTCTTGTAGTATCCCGTATGTCCCAGCGCAGTGTGTAGCTTTCTGACTGAAGTAGGAGGAGGTAGATCAACAATAATGGCAATCTTGGATGGATCTACCAGCAACCCCTGCTTACACACAATATGGACCAACAATACTCCAAAAGGTGAAAGAAGATGCATTTCTTCAGATTCAGGGCAATTTGACATTTCCTGCACTTATCCAACATTAGTCTTAAGCATTCAATATGGTTTTGCAATAAATTAAAGACAATCCAGTAATCAAAATAGGCTTCTAGGAATTTATGTAAAAACTCCTTGAATGCTTCAACTACCACCCTAGAAAAGATGGCTGGTGCATTTTTCAATCCAAAAGGCATCACTGTGTATTGGTAGGATCCCCATTCTATTGCAAATGTGGTCTTATGTCGATCTTCTCTGGAAATCCTGATCTAGTGATAACCCGAAAATCCATCGGTGAAGGAGTAGACTTCTTGTCCTCCCACATTATCTAACACTTCGTCGGTAAACGAGGTAGGGAAAGGATCATGTAGACATGCATCATTCATTTTCCTCAAGTCTACACAGGTTCTGATCTCTCATGTTTTCTTATCTTGAACCAACATAGGGCTAATCCATTTTGACTCTTCAATAGGTTAAATGATTCCTGCTTCCAACATCTGTCTAATTCAATCTTCACTTTCTCCTTATATTTGGGATTCAATATGTAGGGTCTCTGTTTGACTGGTCTTGCATCTGGTTTCAAGGGAATATTCATCTCTCCCATGGGCCCTTTTATGCCCTTCATATCAGTGAACTTGGTTGGGAATAAGTCCTGATATTCATGTAGCAATTATGTGATCTTATCAATCATGGCATCATCCCAGTAATCTCCAACATTATAAATATTAGGTGCTTGCTCTGTCCCAATATTGACTTTCTTGATTTTAATTAGCTTTCCAATAAAAGGTAGTTTGTCTCCTGGTCCTTCTATGTCTCTTTGTCCTTTTGTTTATGCGATGTTCACATTCCTAGGATCATCGTCTTCATCAACATTGATATTGTAACATCCTTGCAGTTTCTGAAGATGTGCAGTCCATTCATCCTCATATTGCTCCAAAGGGAGGTTAGGCGCCTCCTCAAATACTTTCTCTCGGACAACCTGTAAAGCTTTATTACCATAGAGTGCTGACTTTCAAATAAAAATGTAGCTACAAAATTCTGATTCATACCTTGACAATCTGCAGTGGTGAGGCACGGTTCTGCTTGAAGATACCAATTGATATGCGTTGTATCGAGTGTGTTAATGAATTTATGCACCCACTGCTCCTGAGGAATTCCACTCCAGGCCTCCTCACAACTTCGCACATGGTCTTTCAGACAACTTTGACCTGTGTATCTAACTTCACATCCTTCCATTTGATCTGAGAAACACACTGTTATCAGAGTGCGACATTGCACCCAGTCCACGATGTTCTGCTTATGTGCTCCCCACCATCTTGCTAGAGTTTCTTTCAAGGCCTCGTCCAGTGCCAACAGTCTCTGTTATACTAGCACAATTTCTTCAAATTCCAGTAAGAAAGTTTCTAAGTGGTTGAAACCATCAAAGGTGGGAAAATTACTTACTGTTGTGCCGATCTAATGAACTTCTCTGGTTAATCTAACACATCACCACACAGAAAATTTGTACATTTTGTTTTTCTAGTTCTCTAGTGCTTCTTCTGAGTTTGATGAACATGCACTTGCACTTCGCCAGCTTAAATTCCCATCGACTGTAGGATTATTGTAATCTTGCTATTTTGCGGTCAATTTGTATATATTCTCTAGCTCATATGCACGGTCTTCTTCTCTAATAGGATCTGTGTATCTGTGAACTTCATCAGGGTCTAGAGGTGCGATGAACCTAAGGCCATCACCTTCAAATGTCATTCTTCTTTTCTTCAAGTCAACTACAGTAGAATTATTGAAAGCCCAATCAATTCCTAACAGCGCAGGATAAGGACAACTATCATCAACTATCTCAATTACTTCAAAGTCTACAAACATTCTGACCCCATTGATTTCCATAGGGACATGTTCCAGTCTTCCAAAGGGGTTCACAACCTGCTGATTGGCCATCCTAAGCCTGATGGGGGAATAGATCAACTTAGGTGTTCCCATCAGTGCCCAGGTCTGCTTCGTCATAACATTGAACTCCGACCTTAAGTCGAGGACCACATAATCTATATCATAATCTCCAATTTGAGCATTTAGATGTAGCTCCTTATTTGTCCTTCTCTTTTTAGATACTTGATGTACTTCTCTACTCAGTAGTGGATCTACCTTTCCTAGCTCATACTGTCTGATCAAATTTTGTAGTTCTTGTATGAATTTTTCATCCTTAATCAAATTAATGCAAGTACATAAGAATTCCATAAGTCTGCTTACCTCTTTTCCTTCTTCGAGTGAAGCAGACTAATCAAAGTCCAAGGGAATTCTACATTCTCTCACTTCTAGTTGTGCCTTTGATGAAAACCCCTGATCTCTTCCAAACTCTTTTCTTGCCTCTTCAAATGTCTGCTTCTCTTTCTTTGGATCAAACTCATGTGTCTTCTCTGTAGCTCTTCTAACTCCTGATTCTTCTGTAATCTTCCTTGGAGTCACCCTGTCTTCTCCTATAACAACGCCTCCTCTAGTGATAACGATGAATCTAGGATCCACTCTGCAAGGTTCTGCTGAGATTAGTTGTACTTGTTGGTTCCCTCCTCGTCTTTCCTAAAGTTTTGCTAATAGCGCAGGACAATCTTCTATGACATGTTCAAATGAGTTGCAATAACTACAAGTGGTACAAGGGTTCTGACAATCCCTTTCCAAGTGACCTAGCTGTGCGCAATTATAACAAATGATCTGACCTTGACCTCGGCCCATGCCTCCTGCTTGTCCTCTTCCTCTGAATCCACCACGTGGGTTGAAGTTTCCTCTTCCCGGGGAATTAAACTGCGTAGTATTTCCTTCTTCCTATACTTCGCTTTGGATCCTATATGTATCTCTTGATCTTTCATGCAAGAGATCATAAGCTCTACAATCCTTCTCATCATGACCCATAGATTTACAGAATGTGCAGTAAATATTTGTAGGTGTCTAGACATATTTTTGCATGTAATAACATTCACCAGGGCGATGTCTATTTCTACATACCTCGCACCAAGGTAGAGTAACTTGCTTCAAGGGGCTCAGAGCTCCAGAATCCAAGTATTCATGGAATATGGGACAATTCTCCTTATCATGGCCTTCTGATTTGCATATGATACACCATATGTATTCTCTCTTATCTTTTCCCTTGTCCTTCTTCATGTCTTCGAATTGCAAAGATATGCTAGTTAACTGACTCAAAATTTGACTCATACCCGAGATGGACTCTCCCATAGGGGATGATTCTAGTTTCATAGCGATCTCCAATGCCTCAGCTTACGAAGTTATCTTTTGTTGCATCAGAGGGACTCTGATGTGTGGTAAGAGGGAAACAATGAACCATTCCTTATTCTGTTCGTATGGAATCTAAAAACTCAAATGACCTGTCAGGGTCTTAAACCTCTGATAAAACTCCCAAACAGGTTCAGTTACTTTCTTCTTGATTTCTTTCAACTTTGTGATGCACTGCGACTCCGACTTGGGTTTATTGAATTATGCAATCAACTTAGTCTTGATCTCGTTCAACGGTTTCGGCTGGACAACTCCTTGGACAAACTTCATGTACCAACTTAGTGCGCAGTCTCTCAGGGTAGTACTAAACTGAGCTCTCTTAACATCTTCGTCGGTGACATTCTTAATACTCCATACAACCTCACATAGAAACCAATGCTAATCAATATCTTCAGATCTGTCTCCCCTAAAGGTGGGTAACCTCATCTCATCTTCCATAGATATTCATGGGTTTCCTAATTGAGTATGTACTGAACTACTTGTAGCAGTGCTTTGAGTGCTCTGATGACTCTGGCTACTTTGATTACTCTAGTTACTTAATGCTGCTGAAACAACAGGAGGAGTAATAGTACTTACTTCGACAGTCGGTATAGTTCCTAAAGTTTCTGATTCTTCTCGGCGAGGTTCTTCAGTTTTCTCTTCTTCTGGCCCGACGGACCTTGAATGTTCCTCGTTCAACAACTATTCTTCTCCACTGTAAAATCCTTATTCCTGTGAAAGTGGTTCGTGATCCTGCTCAAACAAGTTCGCCAAAGGAACTTCCCCGAAGATCCTCCCACTGCACGTAGGTCCAACCTCTATGTCGATGTCGCTGTCTAAATTCTTGAACATTAGATTTTCAATTAGACCAACTACTGTATTTTCAATACGTTTTTCTCATGAAATAACATCTTGATCTTCAACTTCAGCAAATGTAAAAATTTTCCTCTCGGTCCCTTAAATAAATATCTCTCTGCCTGGCTATATGACTCTACTCTGTCAATAGAAAAGTCAGTGATGTACCCTCCAATGGTTCTATCAAACTAATGATCTACTTCTCTTGACATGACATTATCAACTCTTTTGACCTTCTTGATCAGTGCTGACATCCAAACCACAGGCGGTCTAAGACTGATCTCAAACTGGGTATCTGCTAACCTGGCTAGCCACTCGTATAACTCCTTATGAATTCTTCCAAAGAAAATTTCGTGTATATCAATAAAGATATACCTTCCCAACCAGTCTTCTATGCTAATATTAGGGTTCTTATTCTGAACTTCTGTGAATTCCTTCTCTTGTTCTTCTATCCACTTCTAAATATCTGTCTTTGATGGAAACCACCTTGACATTCCCTCAAGAATATTCCGGTCCCGACAACAGAACCATTTGTTGGCACAGGGGCATACCTAGGGTTCATCTCTAATAGCACACCAAAAATCCCTAACTACTGGCCCTTTTGGCAACACTTGCAAAGCAAATGCAGTCTCACTTGAAGTGGCTATAGGGGGTTGCAGGACACATGTGTCTACAACCAGAGGAAATGCAAAGTGGATCCAGTGCAACACTCTCACATAGATCTAGTTAATCTTTATCTTTCTTAATCCTACTGTGTGAACTATACCTCATATCTAACATAATATTGCATTAACAGTATATCAGAGATCAGAAGAACACAACATCAATCACACACAACAACTTGATATACGTGGTTCACCCTCTCCCTAGGGATACGTCCATAGAACTGGGCTTTATAATATATTAAATGAAAGCATACAGTTCTATCTTCACTCTTAGCTTGCATATCTCTCTTTCTTTCTCTCTTTCTCTCCCTTCCCTACGCACCCACCTGTAGAGTTGATCTTCGCACCCAGCTGAAGATCTTACAACATAGACCTCTCTCTCCCCAAAATACTTCTCTCCCAACAATAACAACAATCACTCATCATACATAATCGAACCTTTCCCTAGGTCCTCTTGACATTTATTTATACATTACAATGACTCTCAGACAACCTTAGGAAAAAACCTAGGTTTCAAAACCCTAAATACCAAAACCCTAGGTGTCTAAAACCCTGGGTCAACTTGACCTGCGTTTCCAGGGTTTCACCAGCTTGTCTTTCCTTCTTTCTTGCAAGGTGCTCCAAAGAATCCATTGGTGGCTTTTTCTGCTTGCTGAGTCTTCCATGATCCATCTTCCTTGCTGATCTGTCTTCCTCGATCTCC
The DNA here is from genome assembly GCA_010110895.2 of Picea sitchensis. NCBI lineage: Eukaryota > Viridiplantae > Streptophyta > Pinopsida > Pinales > Pinaceae > Picea > Picea sitchensis. Next base: position 275,855 of record SNQJ01S0001261.1, read on the forward strand.
CTATCCAACGACTTGCTTTCTCTTACTTCACTCCGTCTTTTCTTCTCTTTTGGCCACTTCGACCCAATCTTAGTCAACTTGTCTTCCGCGCAGTTCACATTTTGTATTTTCTCTTCCTTTTTCCTTTCTTTTCTTCCTTAGTCCATACCCAAGGGCCAACATTAATCTTCTAAAAACTCACTTTAAAGCTCATGTCCCGACAATGGAACCATTTTTTGGCGCAATATCGAGACTAGGGTTCTTAGAGGTTACCAACAAAGATACTGCTATAGTCTAACAATGCTGGAATATTTAACCTTCCGTAAGGGAAGGAGGTCTCACTTGAAACGGAATAGAGACTTAAGTGGTGAAGAGAGTCAAAGATGATGCACCATCATGTTCAACATGACCATATATAGTTCAAGTCATCAATACACAACAAGACATACATAAACAATGATTAATTGCGAAATAGACATAACATAAGCAATCATGCAACATAAAAACTATGGATTCATGCACATGATAACACAATTTTAGAGCCCAAATAACCTTCTTCTATATTATCATCACCTTGTCTCGGTGTTAACAAATCTCATACAATAGCTTATACAACACAGTCTATCCCCATATGCCCGTTACAAACTCTTAAGCTTCTGTGCAAGCACAATGCCATTCAAAACCCCTTTTCCATAGTTCTTACAGGATAGACTCAATAATAATAATCATGTTATTAACAATGGTAAAACCAAAACATAAGAGAGTAACTTAACCCTTTCCCATTACATAACTCTAGATTTATATTGTTTCCTTGGATGCTTCTTGGCTTCTTGATTCCACTTCTTCCTTGCATGTTCTCGAGCTCTTTAGCTTTACTTGTCTAGATGATGCATGATGATTTTTTCACTTCTATTAGACTTTCAATTGGATTTTACTGTCAGTTAGATTTTTACTTGTCTAACTATTTTTCGTTGCTTCTGATATTTCACTGCCATGCTATGATTTCCCGAAAAAATTTGGTATTTCCGCAAAAATTGGGATCCCTAAAAAATAGAGGGCCCAACATGGACATGCATAGAGAAACAAATAAAGAGAAGACCGCTCTGATACCACTGATCTAGATTTATAAATGGAATGAAATGAAATACAAAGTTATAACAAAAAAATAGAGATACAATGAAACTTGAATTCAATTAATAAATGAAATGTGTTGAACTGTAAAAATGAAGAATGAAACAAACTCACTCAAATGGTGGTAGCATATCTATGAGAAGATATGTGACAACTATGTGCATTCGCCAGAGAGCATTACAATGAGGACGAAAGGCCTTTTTCTGCCCCTTTTCTAGGGATAACTAAGGAGATGATGTCTCGAGGCCCTCACATTGCAGACATGGAGTGTTGAGCGATGGATTGACTTGTGATGTCCACTTACATATATGGAGACCCGCTTCACCACCATACTTCTCCAATTCATCATGATGACATCTACCACATTAACTTGTTTCTGGAAGACAATTGGTCTTTCTCCATGAGGTATAAGTTAGGTATTGTGGTAACTTTCACTTTAATACTTGAGGCATTTGAATATGTTGCATTAAAATATTCTCTTGATTATAAAACCTTTGCTTGGAAATTATGTTCTTTGCCTTGTTTCACCTTGGTGGTTGACATTTTGCCCTAGTAAGTGGTCACCCTTGGGGAAATGTTTTCTATTCGGAGGTCTCCTTGATGAGTCATTGTACCATTCCTGATCATACTTATCATTTTCCACGCTTCATCCTTTTCATCTCCTCATATTTTGGAATTTTTGGGTGTACTAACCCAAGAAGGGATTGCACATCATTTCATGGGAAGAAGGGGCTGAAATCTTAGAGGCTTGTAGCTGGAAAAAGATAAAATCCAATCATAAACCTTCTAGATGCTCGCCCAAGGACCCCTAGGACAATGAAATGTCTCTCATAAGAAACTAATGGGACCCATAAAATAAGTAATAATATCATAATGCAATCCTTAAACAACGAAGGCCAGGAGTAACCATCTCGTAATATCTTTTGGGCAGTGGCATACCCAAACATATGACAACCACATGCTCCGGAATGACAACCATTTAAATCTTTCTCAGCTTCATCATAAGTTAGAAATCGTTGAAATATGGAATCAATACCACAATGGTAAAGGGTATCACCAAGGATAATGTATTGACAGGCTTGATATTGAATACAACGACGATCTACACTAGAAATATTGGGTCATAAAGTTTGGGTTTGGAGATAAATGATAATGTATCCATACCATATGTTGTCAGAACTGATAAAAAAAAGAGCCTCATCAAGAAAGGAATCCTCGGCCATAGTTTTTGTCTTAGTAGAGGGAAGGTCACATATCAAATCGACAAAAACCAAAGATTTATTTGATTTGGCTCGCTCAAACTCCTAGAGAATCACTATCCATTTGGAGTATTTTCCCCCCAACAATTGTCGAGTAAGGATGTGTTGCATAGGGTTGCAATCGGAAATGATTATGGTTTTGCGCAATAATATATAATGAAGAAAACATTGAACAACTTGAACAACTGCCAAGGCCAGTTTGTCCACATACATATATTTGGTTTCTGTGGTCGTGAGACTCTGTCTCAAATAGTAGATAACATGTTCATTGTGCAAATCATCCTCTTGGACTAGAACCATAGATATGGTAGAGTCTGAAGCAACTAAGTATAAGAAATAATCTCAACTATAATAAGGCAGAAATAAGAGTGGTGTAGCATTAGTGTTTAAGATAGCTCAGATGTCTTAGCGTGTTCTGTGTTGAGTAGCTTCTCCTCTGTGGTGATGAGAATCGAGCTATCTAGAGTGAGCCTTCTATTCTTGGTGGTCCTATTCATGATATCTTTCCTCTTCTTGTCATAAGAAATTGCATGTATGTTGACGACCTCATCAACATACTCAGGGATTTGGGCCTTGCAAGGCCTTGCCTTGTCAGGCGCCTTGATTGATGAGGCACCTTGCGTAGCGCTTAGTGCCTTTCTTGATTTTTCACCATGCTTGGTGGCTTGATTGATGAGGCGCCTTGATTGGCACATTGCGTGGCGCTTAGCACCTTTTATATGGCACCTTGCTTGGTGCSTTGTCTTGATGTGGTGCCTTGCTTGGCGCCTCGAATGGTGCTGGATTATTTTATATCTAGCTAGGTTAGAGTGTTTTCCAGGCTCCCGGTTGTGTGTATCTATTCTAGGGTTGGTTCCTAGACTTGTTTCATATGTTCTGATGGCACTAACTCCATTTGTTGTTCATATAATGGTGAGGAGTTGACCAAACTTGAAGAACCAGGGATAGGTTCAGTACTTACTTGGTAATCGACTATCGAGGTGTCGATCTCTTGCTGTTGAAACTCCTCTTTTTGACCACCCGATCCTAGCTCATCTCTCGAGCTATCTTTTGGGGTCCCTGGAAGGTCGAGTAATTCAGTGTCTAAGACACTTTCAACCTCATCATCATTCTGTGGAAGGTCTTGAACTAGAGCATCGAGACTTGGGGCAGATTCTTTCTCAGGTTCCTTCTCCTCTGTAATCAGTACTAGAGTTACCAGGGAGACCTCTGAACTCTCCTCATCGTCATAGATGGTTATTAGATCAAGCAGGGGGTTTGGTACACCTATTTCACCTGGAGTACTCTAAGAGTAATGTTTTTTATGCTTAGGTAGAGTGTGCGTGGGTAATGTTTTTTATGCTTAGGTAGAGTGTGCATGGGTAATGTTTTTTATGCTTAGGTAGAGTGTGCGTGGGTAATGTTTTTTATGCTTAGGTAGAGGTCCCACACATTGTCTTCAACTTGGGGAAGCATAGTGTGACTAGGGTAGAGTCAAGGTGGACAATGTTTTTCATGCTTAGGTAGAAGTCCCACTTTGGTTTCAACCTGGAAACACTTTAATTAATTAATGGCAATAAATGGGCTTGGAAAAAGGTTGCATTGAAAATGAAGGTGAAACACACCCTCTACAAAGGCACCCATAAATGAGACAATATGAACCCTTGTATGTCATGAGCTCCATGCCCAAAAGTTTCACCCCCCATCCACTTGACATCCTTTACATGGATTAGAGAGGGTCCACCTATGAAACACTCCTTAAATTGAGGAATGACTTAACCAATAGGTCACCATGACAACCCTCCCATACATAAACTTGGCAAGTTGCATAGGGTCTTTGAGTACTTGTTTAATTTGAAAAGGTAGTTTTGATGCACATGTTTATGTGGCTCTTGTATTAAATGTGATTTTACTTGGCATGATACATTTAACTTGAGACCCTTGGAGGGTGCATTCATTTGTCTTTGCATGACCTTGCTTGGTGGACATTTTTGGAGGAACAAGCCTAGCTTGGGCCTTCATTGGGGCTTGAAGCCCACATAGTGGATGCCATGACCCACACCTTGGGAGTTGAAAAATGATGGATGTTTCCTTTGGAGGAAAGAGAAGATAGCTTGAAGGAAGATACCTATCCCTCACCTTGCCCAACAATTTTCCTTTAGAGGTCATACACCACACTTTTGGGCTTGACGTCACCTTAGGGCTAGGGTTTTGTTGATGGTGGTGAGGTTTGATGATAATTTAGCATGTTTGATGGAGAGGAAGACACTTATGATGGTGCCACATGGCCTTTGGAGGCCCCACATTTTCTTCAACAACCAAACGACTTGCTAAAGATGCCAACATGTCACCCTCTAGGGGCATGACATCATCTTTTTAGGGTTTTCTTTTGTGTAAAAATCAAATTATTGTTGTAAAGGGGAAAAATAAGGAGGTCGACCTCCTTATTTTGTGTTTTACTCTAACTAAGTGTGAAAATTCATTTTACATGACCTTGTATAAATAAAGGTCATTTGAAATTTCATTTTCATAGCTCTCTCACTTGGGAGAAGACATACTTGGCATAAATTTTCACCCTCTTTGGGAATTTGAGTTCTCTCTCTCTCTCTCTATCTTGTGCAATATATTGGAGGCTTATTCTTGAATGTGGATGGATTTTTCTTGGTAATCTAGGGTTTATCTTGCTATCTTTTGGAATTAGTAAGGAATTTTCTGCATTTGTTGGTAATTTCTTCTTGTTTCGTGCTATTCTTGTCTAAAACCACTAGAGGAGTATAAGTGCATACACCCTCCACCAAGTTTCATCTTAATTGTTATTTGATAAGTAATTTTTCACGAGGTTGCTACGAGGAGTAAAAGAGATTACACCATCCTAGACTTACCTTTATTGGATTATCTTTCGCTAGGGAGTAAAAGGGCTTACACCCCTAGAGAAGTAGTGGATCCAACTCTTACAACCAAGACTCCATTACCCAATAGATTAAAAGCACTAATATTAAAATTGAATTAGTGATCTAGATTATTTTCAGAACGAAATGAAAGAAGAGAAATTACAATGAAATACACATAACAATTACTAGAAATAGAGAAATACAACAATACATGATTTCTATTAATGAAATAAATGTACATGGACTGTAAAAATATAGAGTGCAAGACTCGCTAGAATGGTGGAAGATTTATCTCTGAGAAGATATGTGACAACTATGCTCATTTGCAAGAAGATGATTATAATGAGGCTCTAAAGGCCTTTTAATGATAAACATGAATGAAAAAACCCTAGACATCGAAAAACCTAACCCTGGGAGATGAAGCGCCAAAATTCATGTGGGCCCTATTGGGGTATGTTAGTACATTAAATTTCTGGGGTCATAAATTTTGCATACGATCTTCGTTTTAGGCATGTTATAGCCTGTTGGAAAGGTCTTTTCAAGAAATACACATTATGCCATCAAACTTTGAATTTATCTATAATTTGACTGTGGCAAGCCAAGAAAACACTGTTTAGAGCCCCAAAACGGCCCTAGAAGTACAAAAAGATGTACTGACATGAACAATTTCAAAATAATCCAGTTGGAATAGGTGGGCGGCCACCAATATACACCTAGATGCTGTGTAAGGCTTCAGGACATCCCCATAAGTGTAGAACCCACAATTACAAAGAAATGTCTCCATTACAGAGAAACATGCTGAATTGAAAAATGTCAAGATGAACCAATTGGAATTTAGAATAGGTGGGTGGCCACCAATATCCACCTAGATCAATCCTCTCCCCTTGAAATGAAATGGTCTCTATTGCGTTGATTTCCCAAGGAAGAGGGGAACACATTTTCTAAATATGAATCTTGGTGAGCTACGTGCCTTGTTGGAGAATTTGCGCTTCTTGGTCCATGGAAGGTTGTCACGAACCTATTGTTGGCGGGGTTGAATATGTTCTACCAACATGTTGTCTTTGAATTGATGGGGCATTGTGTAGGAACCATTGTAGGTGAAGAAACAATATCATCTTTCTCTTCTGCAATATGCTTCTGCTGGATAAAAGGTGCTGAGGCTATAGTGGTTGTAGTGGCCTTCTGTTCATCCTTTGAATAGACTGTGAAGAGGATGAATTTTGTAGTATGAGAGATTACCTTGGGGCACTATTTTGGTGTAACAATAGTTGAAACTACCTTTGGTATCCTGTAGAGTTGAACCCCCATAGTAATAATGACACTAAGGGGCCGAGACTCATAAACATCATGACGTTTCCACATAAATGGTTGGCCCAAAACAACATCAGATACATCAAGAGGGGAAACATCACACACTACCTCATCCTTTAAAGGATAGATGCCATAGAACAGGGGGCACTGCTGAATGACATAGAGATCTCGTCCTTGGTGAGCCGCCCAATGTTGTATGGTTGCGGGTGTGGTGTTGTCGACAACCCCAATTGTTTGACAACCTCAACTAATATGAGGTTATTTTGGCTTTATCTATCAACAATGAAATGCAATAGGGTCCCCTTCACCCACATCTTTGAATGGAAGAGGCACTCCCCCTCTTCGGGATCTACTGGTTCTTCTGGTTGAATTGTTGTGGTTGTGCCAATAGATGTAGGGTCGATGATCTGTCCATTTTCAATATTTTCTGGATCATATTCTGAATCAGGGTTCAAATCCTTGTCTTTGACCTCAACCACCAATGAATGTTTCGAGCAACATTCATCGGTGTTGTTCTAGGGGATTTTGTGGAAGTCACACCACTTCCCCATGTCATTCTTTGCCTCTCCTTTACCCTTCTTTTCCTGTATCTTGGATTGGTTTTTGGGAGGTTGTTGGTTAGGGCCGTCTTTATCATGCTTTGGTTGTTGCAGATGTGCAGACCTGAACTCCCATTTGTTCCAGTGCCTAAATTTGTGTTCGATTTTGACAACATATTGATAGGCATCTCCCAATAATGAGATGTTTAGAAAATCCATTTCGGTTTGGATGTACCTATGCAGAGCCCGATGGTATTTCAAAACTAGATGCCTCTCAAAGTCTTTGATACCCATCTTGGTGCGCAAGGTATGGAAAGTATTTTTGAACTCCCACACTCTTTGTCTCTTCTCTTGCTGCAGTGTGGTCCATCTCATGTACTGGTCTTCATAGTTATCAATAGGGTAGTATTGTTCCTTGACGACATCCACAAAAAAATCCCAAGTGGGATCAACCCCATATATTCCATATTCCTCTGTGTAACTTTGCTCCCACTAAGTTTCCCACCAATGTTTGACATGGGGGAGAGCCTTGAGGAGTGAGAAGGTGATATTTTCTCTGTCAGAAAAATTGTGAACAAAGAAATAACCTTCTAGAAGATTTAACCATTTTTCTAAGGCATCTGCATCTATCTTACATTCAAATACACGAATATCAAAATTAACTTGTACCTTGAAGGGAGAGGTTCCTCCAAAGTGGCTTCTTGATGAAGATGCGCCCGTTGCTATCGGCATGTGTTGAAGGATGTGGAAACAATTCTCCATCATTTCGTCCCTTTGTCGCCCGAGAGCTTGCTCAAGTAACATGTTAATATAATATTCTACTTCATCATTTTTATTTTTTTGTCGCCATAGAGGGTTTCTTGGGTGTGCAAGAGTGATTGTCCTCAAGAGAGACAAGCTCGAGACCCAACTTTCTATACTTGGACCTCGTCGGGGACATGCACTGAAAAACGATCAAGAGCAACCTGCTCTGATACCACTGATCTAGATTATTTTTGGAACGAAATGAAAGCAGATATATTACAATGAAATACACATAAAAATTTCCAGAAATAGAGAAATACAACAATACATGTTTTCTATTAATGAAATAAATGTACAAAGACTACAAAAATACAGAGTGCAAGAGTCACTAGAATGGTGGCAGCTTTATCTCTAAGAAGAGATGTGACTGCTACACTCATTCGCAAGAAAATGATTACAATGAGGCTATGAAGGCCTTTTTATGATAAACATGAATGCCAAAGCCCTAGAAATCCAAAAACCTAACCCTAGGAGATGAAGCGCCAAAAGTCACGTGGGCCATGTTGGGGTAAGTTAGTACATTAACTTTCCAGGGTCGTAACCTTTGCATACAATCTCCGTTTTAGGCATGTGATAGTCCGTTGGAAAGGTATTTTCGAGAAATACACATTATGTCGTCAAACTTTGACTGTGGCAAGCCAAGAAAACACTGTTTAGAGCCCCAAAACAACCCTAGAAGTACAAAAATATGTACTGACATGAAAACTTCCAAAATAATCCCATTGGAATAGGTGGGTGGCCACCAATATCCACTTGGATGGTGTGTAGGGATTCAGGACAACCCTGTAAGTGAAAAACCCACAATTACAAAGAAATGTCCCCATTACAGAGAAACGTGCTGAAATGAAAACTGTCAAGATGAGCCAATTGGAATTTGGAACATGTGGGTGGCCACCAATATCCACCTGGATCAATTGGAGAAATAAAATCATTGCATTGGAATACGTGTTTAATCGAGATATTTCATTTGCAGAAAGTGGATTCAATTCTATATGCTATTGGCTTTCTTAATCCCCTAGGGTGTCTAGCTTGGCTAAGTATTTCTCGCTGCTGATATAAATTTATGCTATATCCATTAGGGATGCAAAAAAACTCTCTCAAACTCTCTCTTTTACTTACTATCCCACCATTGAAGTTTGCTTGGAAGCTACTATAATTAATCTACTTGAAATTTGAAATCTTTTGAGTGGTTTACTTGTTGATTTTAGTGGTTGGATTTTTCTTTTGTAGAATTTTTTTTCTACAACCACTTGGTTGTCATAATAATTTGCAGATAACATCATCTAACAACCTTCTATTATCACTAAATTCTTGTCTATTTCATTAGAGTTAAAATAGTAGTTGCTAGCTTAGTCTCTTGCATCATTTACTAGAATTTTGGTGATATAATTTGCAGCCATTGTTACCATTTACTTGCTGATATATATTCTTGTTTACTATTGCAATATAGGAAAGAAAGTTTTTCTTGCTTTTCCCCTTGATTTTTTGGATTTTATATCTATATTTTGTCTTGTCTCGAGCAGATATAACACTTTTTTGCAGGTACACTATACTTTGACAACCTACCCCTTCCAACAAGACTCTTACCTAAACCATTTTACACTTCCTAAGTCGACCTATAGGGATTTCACCTTCCATCACCTCACTTTCCATCTCAATCCCCCTAGGGTCACTGAGATTCCCCTCTTGCGGTTATTTCAATCATCACTAAAGCAAGGGGAGTGTTTATGTAAGGTGAAAATGGGTAGATAATCTCACATTTTTTCCTTTTGGAATCATCTGCATGCAAGTGAAGTCTCACCCGAGGCATCTGTTGGGGTTGCAGGAACCGAGTTTCTACAGTAGTGAGGGAATGGGAGGTGATTATCTTTGTCATTCTTACTTATATGTTTTGCACGCATTATTCTGTATTTTCTCTTCTTATGTTACTTAGTGACTTTACTTATGTATTACCATTATATCTAGATTACAATAGAACTCAAGTACTGTAACATTCATACTATTGCACAATGATCACATAGAGAATAATTCTAGTCTAACAAGCATCAATAAAGTATCCATGATCAATCACATAAAAGAAAAATAAACAGGGTAGTTAACATGGTTCAACCAACTTTGGGCTATGTCCACATTGATTGACTTCTTTATTATTCTTTATGCAATTGTCTTAGGCTTGTGCACTACACAAAAAATATACATTATACTATCTTTTCCTTCTCCTAGCCTAGACGCTCTGCAGTGCAAGCCTCTCTCTCTCTCTCTCTCTCTGCATCATCTCCTTTACATTCAGACATAGAATCCTTCCTTCTCAACCTATTCTATCACTCATAATAATTTGCAGATAACATCATCTAACAACCTTCTATTGTCACTAAAGTCTTGTTTATTTCATTAGAGTTAAAGTAGTAGTTGCTAGCTTAGTCTCTTGCATCATTTAATGGAATTTTGGTGATACAATTTGCAACAATTTTTACCATTTACTTGATGATATATATTCTTGTTTACTACTGCAATATAGGAAAGCAAGTTTTGCTTGCTTGTCCCCTTGATTTTTGGGCTTATATATATATATTTTGTCTTGTCTCGAGAATATATAACACTTTTTTGTAGGTACACTATACTTTGACAACCTACCCCTACCAACAAGACTCTTACCCAAGCCATTTTCCACTTCCTAACTCGACCTATAGGGATTTCACCTTCCATCACCTCGCTTTCCATCTCAATACCACTAGGGTCACCATGATTCCCCCCTTGCGGTTATTTCCATCATCACTAAAGTGAGGGGAGTGTCTATCTAAGGTGAAAATGGGTAGATAATCTCACAGTTGTCCCACTTTTGTAGTTTGGGTCAGGATTTTCCCAACCTACAATCTGTGCGATAACATGCCCTTTTATCATAAAGAAGCAATTAGGAAACCCTTGTTTGAAAACACAGGTATTCCAACAGAGGACGGACATGTTTAGTAACCACTCACACAACCAAATCAAAGATGAACACATCGATGTTTTGACGTGGTAAAACCCATATAGGGAAACATCCACATCCCCAGCCAACACAACCACTTGGAGTAGTTTATTAATGCAAAATAAAAAGATTACAGAGATATTTTACAAGAGAGTTTCTCACAATCGATCATCGAAAAATGACCCTCCATGCTATTTAAATAGAGATCATGGACCAATCATATGTTAAGCCACATATCAATGGCCATTAAGATTGAGAAGAATATGAATCGTCAGATCACTTTATGTCTGGAACATATCATGACCTTCGGATTTCCTAACTACAAATGCATACTAAAGAAACAAACTAAGAAACACACTTTTACCTAACGACACATTAGACCAAGTAGATCTTAACTAACTCCTAAGTGTCTAAATATCCTAACACCCCCCCTTAATAACAACTTGGGATAGGATTGAAGGATTTACAATATTGACACAATAGGAGAAGGAAGGAGGCATTAGAGCCTATCCTCCCTTGATGAAAACTTCATGAAATCCTAACATAGATCAAAGTTTGGAAAACTTCGCTTCTGTAAGAGACTTTGTAAAAATGTTCGCAACTTGACCTTTTGTAGGGAAAAAGAGCACTTTAATAGCTTGATCATGAATGAGATTTCTGATGAAGTGCATGTGTAGCTCGATGTGTTTGTTGCACTGATGTTGAACTGGGTCTTTAGCAAGCTTGATGGTACTCTAATTGTTGCACCAAAGGCTGGTCGGATGCTGCTGCTGGAATCCAAACTCTAAAAGGATCTGTCGAAGCCACAAGGATTCCTGACTTTCATTTACCACTACTCGGTACTCTGCTTTTGCTGAAGAAAGTGCAATAGCCTATTGTTTCTTACAGGCCCAAGTGACAGGTCTTGAACCAAGGCTGAAAACATAACCCGTAGCAGACTTCCGATCATCAGGGTCTCCGACCCAATTTGAATAAGTGAAACCAACCAATAAAGGAGTCCCCTCTGAACTATAATGTATCCCGAAATGAACTGTACCACACACATAGAAAAGTATCCTTTTAGCTGATTTCCAATGGATTTCATGGGGTGTTTGCATGTACCAGGAAACAAGACCAACATCAAAGGAAATATCAGGATATTTATGAGTCAAGCATAAGAGGCTACCAACTAACTGACGGTACAGGGTGGCATGAACTTTGGGAGAATTACAGGTGGCAATAAGCTTGACTCCAAACTGGAAGGGAGAAGGGTTTGGTTTACAATCGTCCATGTGAAGGTGACGAAGAAGGTCACAAGCATACTTATATTGGGAAAGAAAAATTCCTTCATTGGTTTGCAAAACTTGGAGGCCAAGGAAATAGTGCAAAAAACCTAAGTTTGTCATTTCAAATTTCTTCTTTTAAAGGATGGTTTTCACATGGTTTAAAAGTTTTGAGTCACTACCATTAAGGATAAGGTCATCAACATAAAGGAGAAGGATGATGTGGTGGCTTCCTACTTTCTTGGTATAGACATTAGGATCATAATGGCATCTAGTGAATATGATGTCAATAAGAAAACTGCCCATTTTTGCATACCAAGCTCGGGGAGCTTACTTAAGACCATAAAGAGATTTCTTAAGTGACAAACAGGGCTAGAGTAATTCTGGACATAGCCAGGAGGTTGTTCCATGTAGATTTATTCTTGCAAATATCTATGCAATAAGGCATATTTAAAATCCATCTGATGGACCTTCCATTTATGTGAGGCAGCAAGGGCAAGAACAAGGCGGATGGAATTCATTTTGGCTACAAGGGAAAAGGTTTAATTATAGTCAATTATTTCAACTTGGGAAAATCCTTTGGCAACTAACCGAGCCTTGTGTCTTTCAACACTTCCATCTGATGCATACTTAGTTCTATAGAACCATTTACATATGACAAGTTTTCTTCCTTTTGGAAGAGGTACAAGATCCCAAGTATCGTTTGCCATAAAGAACGATACTCTTCATTCATTAGTGTATCCAAATCTGGATGAACTGAAGCTTCTGCAAATGTCTTTGGTTCATGAGTCTCTGAAACTTGATCCAAAAGGGAAGAGGCTCACTGGAACTATGAATATGTCCGACACTGATATGAAGGATCACTGAGAAGATCACCAACTGCTTCTCTTGTTGAATAGACCCATCTAGGAAGTAGCGGAGCTGGTGCTGGTTTAGGTTCAAAGGACTCATCTGGAGAAAGGTGAGCAGGTGAAGGTGGATTTTCATCCTCACTGTCATCATCTGAAGAATAAACCAAAATAGGAATAGAA
>SNQJ01S0001261.1:301360-311712 GCA_010110895.2 Picea sitchensis
AGGGGACACTGCCCTGGTGTGGTGACCAGTGGTGGCAATGTTACCCACAAGAACTTTCAAGAAAATGAGAAGGTTGGCTTGTGATGAGACCCCGTTTCTTTTGGCCAAGCAACCAAGAGCCACTACCCTGGCATGGTAACCAACTGCTAGTAGTGTCATACCGCTAGGTACCCATGAACCTAATAGGCTGGGTCGTATGAGACCCCCTATCCTATGACTAGGTCTTGTTTTATTATTTTTATGGGTCCCTCTTGTTTCTTTCCGAGAATCTTTTTACTGCTTTCTTGGGGATCCCTGGGCGAAGCGTTTTGAGGTTTTATTTTAGGATTTTTATCTCTTGTCATCTTTCTTTTACCTTCTGGGCCTTTAGCCCCTTCTTCCCACAAGGCAAGGTGAAACCCTTAAATGATTGGCCAACCCAATGCCTATACCAATGTAATGGGATGGATGAGTGGGAAGTAAGATGGAAAGTGATAAGTATGACAGGAGAAGACAATGAATTTTCAGAAATCCCCCCAGTGTAAAATCAAAAATTATGGGCACAAGCTTGCTAGGGAAATTCTGTCATCCCCCCTCCCCCCCACATGGTCAAGTGGATAAGTATAATATCCAAGCACCCATTAGAAACAAAAGGAATTAAATGCACACATTCAAAGGTTTTGAGGATCAGAGTGAGACATACCATGATACCCAGACTCATTACCTCATGGAGCAAGAGCCGTCTCTGATACAGGACCAAGCCGAAGGTGATGGATACTGCTGCTATTGAGAAAATGGAGGTGTGGAAAGGGAGAAAAGATGGGCCCTCCAGGGCCATGCTCAAGTTGATATGGCTCTCGGTACTCCATGTCTAGGACCTATGGGCCTCGAGACATGATCTCCTAGTTATCCCTAAAAGTGGAGAATAACAATCCTGTAGTGAGAGTTGCAACAACGATGAGGCAAGAGTCACATCACATCGAGAGTCACAACATTGATAGTCGCATCATTGAGAGTCAAAACACTTAGAGTTGCAACAATGAGAGTTGTAGCACTGAGAGTTGCAACAACGACCATAGTTGTAGCTCTTGCGTTGGGAAGGCACCTCTACAACCTTGTTTCTGTATACCATTGTTAGCACAAAAGGCGATAATGTCCTGAAAATGCATAAAAATAGGTATTGAAATGGCATGTTGAGAGAATAATTATTCGTTGACAAAAAATGCATCATTGTGGATGAAAAGGGTTTTAAGATGGAATGGAAATGGGAAAAAGGGTGTACAAAAAGTATTGGATGCATGCTACAAATATGTCAAATTGAGCACCCGTCATCTCCCCCCAGCCGAAATTGTTGCATGTCTGCATGCAACCAAATATTTAGCTTGATTCTGAGAGAGTGAGACTCCCTTGGAGGTTTTTGATGTCATTATCGATTTTCCCTGCCTTAGGAGTAGCAACTTCTTCCTCATCTTGGTAGCCTTCTAAAATTGCAACAATGCCTTCTCCTAAAGTTCCCCCTGATGGTTCTTGTGTAACATCAGGGTCCTTCTCTTCTTGGTAGTCCTGTAGGATTGCAATAAGGCCTACTCCTACCTTCCCCTTGCTAGTTCTTGTGTAACAGCATGGTCCTTCCCTTATGCTTCCATTGTTTCTTTATCCTGTGCTTCCCATTTGGGGATATTTCTCGTTGATTCCTTTCTTTATTTCAGCGTGCATCTTCTTAATTTCAGGTCTGTATTCAAAACTCAGACCGAAATTCATTTGGTAAACCTTGGACTTGGCGTGCAATATCAAAACTCAGTCTAGAACACACTTCTTGTCAATCCTCCTACAACTACTTGTGTGTGTGTAAAAATGGAATGGCCACGCACAACTTCTTTTGTGTGTGCATGAGACTAACCAAAAACTTTGGGCACCAACAAATGTTGTATCTACTCCTGTAGAAATAAAGCAATAGAAGGGTCAACATTACTGGTACATAAATACAATGTACCCATCTTCTCTCCTTTTTCTATTATCAATGATCCTTTAGTGACCTTCCACAAAGTTTTTGTAAGTGTAAATGTACAACCTCATTATCCAACTACCCCTTTGAAATTATATTTATTATCAAATCAAGAACATGGTTCACCTGTTTCAACAACCATTGGTTCCCATTCTATAATTTTATCTGTATCTTATCCTTTCTAACAATTTTACATGGTTTATCATCACCCAAATAAACCTATCCAAAATCAACTTGAACATAATCTTGGAAATATTTCCTATGGGGTGTGGCATGAAATGAAGCCCCTAAGTTTTCCACCCAAGAATCAATAATATTATCTAATGAAAGGATGAAAGAATCTTGCAACATATCACCTGCTACATTTTCTTCTTGATTATTCTCATGTTGTCCATATCCTTGTTTTCCATTTCAAGACCAACAATATTTCTTCAGGTGTCCTTTCTTCCCACAATGCTATCACTCCAATTTCCCTTTGGATTTGGATCTTCCCTTCTTATACTTCCCACGATTATTTAATCTCTCCCTTCGTCCTCCCCTATTCTCCAAAATCAAAGCATTACCTGATGTCTCACCTGTGATTTTCTATTGCATTTCCTCACTAAGTATAACACCAACAACATCATCAAACTTTAAAGTGTTTGCACCAGAGACAAAATTACCCACAACCATGACCATGTCATTCCAACTTTCTAGCAATGAGCATAAGAGCCCTAACCTCATCATCAAATTTTTCCTACAAAACTTAACTAATCACTGATCATGTTAAACACATTTAAATGATAAAAAACATGCTCAGCTTCTGACATCTTCATATTAAATAAATGATTCATAAGAAATACCTTGTTGGAGGCTGAGGGTTTTTCATACAGTTTAGCTAATTCCTTCATCAAATCTTCCATTGTATTTTATTTTGAAATGTTGAAAGCCACTAATGTTTTTAGGCACAAATGTATTGTTCATAGTTCATTTCTATCAAGAACCTTCCATTCTTCATCCTTCATAGTTGTTGGCTTCTTTTTTATTCTTCCCAATGGTAGGAAAATATTCTTATGATATAAATAGTCCTCCATTTTCATCTTCCATAGCTGGTAGTTTTAGCTATTAAACTTCTCGACCCTAAACTTTCCTTCTTCTGCCATTTCTCCCACTCAAACTAGGAAACCTCCTTTCCTGCGAGTTTATTACCCAAATAGACCTTCAACTCTAATAGTAGTTGTTAGGAATAACATCACAAAGAAATAACACAAAACAAATCAAAATGGATCCATAAATAAAACATAGAAGAACACAATACAAGAGAGACAATGATATATGTGGTTCACTTGATATGGGCTATATCCATGGAGAAACAACTAATCCTTCCTTTGTTTCATCAAGAAAAATAAATGGATAACACTTACAACACATCTGCTACAACCTCCTCTTCTCTCTCACACAATCTCCTCTCTTGGACACACAATACTCTCTCTCACTCATACAACCTTTAAATAGGATTCATTACATATAAACCCATAGGAAAATACCATGGGTTACTGTTACACACCTAAGTGTCACACTACCAAGTGTTGCAATTTCATCACCATGTGGGAATATTTGTCATGATCCGTAGACATGTTGGGAGAGAAATTTATCATTTGGAGGTTGAAATACTATATTTCACTTTGCGTTTTTGGCCTTTTTTGAGTATCATCACTCCCTTTCCCATATGCAAAGGAGTATGAACCCTTGTCATCACTCCTTGCTTAGTTCTATGGAAGAAATACTATCACCCTGTGCTTAGTTCTAGGGGGTGGTGAAGTGGTTACAACCATACCTTATTTTGAGAGTTTTTTTCTGGGAGGTTTCAGTTGGTTAGGGGTTTGTTCGAGATACCCTATATCCAAGGCAAGGTCAATCTTGTTTGTTCAACAAAATCCTCATTTGATCCTATCCTCTCCTCAAATTATCCTATGGTTGTTATGCCTCAACTTCTATATAATGGAGGCAATTCTTGGGTGAAATAAGGGAAGAAGAACTTTAGAGTATCATACTATTGGTCCTATGACATTCAAAGGGTTGGAAATGAGTGCTTTGAGGTGCTATTACAACATCAAAACCAAAGTTGTAAGTGCTTTATTTCTCTCCTTATAATATAGCTTGGTATATTCCTCTCTTTCTTATGTTACTTATCGTATGCATGTCTATTTTTGCTTAGTTCAATATAGATAGATCTATTTTTCCTAACCATATGTTGTGGAAGAAGGAAAGTATTGTTTTATCTCTTGTAGGGTTTCTCTTGCACCATGAGCTCATATGTTAAGATCAAGGGCTAGAGCAGTGAGGAAAACTGACTGAAAGGAGGTAGGTCATTTATCACATTCTCTCATCTTCTCTTCTCATTCTGTTTGTGGGCATATAGAATATATTTAGGGGGAAATTAGGGAACCATTTGTTACCTTCTATCTTATATCAAAGGAGTCTTGATCCAAGGGCAGTTTCATCTGTTCACAGGGGAAAATTTTCCACAAAAGTTACCCAATACCATGGGCTTGTAAACCATTGATAATAAACCCATTATTAATAATGCCCCATAAAAAAGGGTTTCCTTCTAGGAAAAAAAAGAACCAACATAACATTTATGTCATATGTATGACCTAATAATGAACTATCTCTTTTGACTATGAAATTACAATATTTTACAAGGAATTTTTCAAAAAAAATATTTTCGGGGGCACTGTCCTCGAACCCCCACTAGGGGGGTTCCAAAAATGTTTCTCCACCCCCCTATACCCCTTGGAAACAATAATGGGGGGGAAATCCCCCCACATCCCCTTGTCAGGAACTGGGATCCAAACACAATTGAAACAATACCTTTGAATAAAAAATATAATCAGTCTCCATAACCAATACCACAACCATGAAATCCATAGGAATTCATGGAGATCACTACATCTTCCAAAATACCCTCATGTTTAATTATGGATCAATCGACTAGTTGAAGGAATGTGGGATTCTATCGTAGGTTACATAGTCCAAGATTTTCCATAGTTTCCTTTGTCATCATGTTGATGGTAGCTCCCAAGTCGATCAAGGTGTTTGGGATAAGGACATCTACTATGGGGCTCCTAGGGTCTGAATACTTGGAAATAAGGATTTTCCCTAACATCAAATCTTCCATCTTCCCAATTACTTGGACAGTCTGAGGGTCCTTTCATTTTCTACCTAGTTTCCTTAGGCACAGTTCTCTCATGGACTTAGTGTAAATGGGAACATCCTTTATTGCTTGATATAGTGGGATTCTTATACATACATTCTTTAACTCTCCCAATAAGTGAAACTCAGGTTGAGTAGTGGGTTCGTCTAGGCTTAACCTCTTTGGATATGGAGGAATTTGTGCAACCCCTATGGACTGCAACTAGTTTGAGGTCTTAGGAGGAGTGGGATGAAGTGTTGTGGGAGATTGGTCATTAGAATGATCATTATAATGATTTATTGTAGGATCTTGAACACCTTCCTCATCATGTTCTATGATAATAGGAGAAGTTCCTTTATTGAGGGTTCTCCCTGATTGTAATTGAATATTGTGGCATTACATGGAGGAGATGTAATAGGTAGATTAATTGGGAAAATCAATGGTATAGGTGGACTGAGCTACCTTATTATTCGAGTCAATGTTGAGTTTTACAGGAAGTTGTGGGTGTGGCGGCAGGTTATTCACAGGAAATTGGATTTGTTGTTGCAGGGGAAACTACATAGGCAGAGCTTGTGATTGTTGAGGGAATTGAAGGGGGGGATTTCACCATTCTTGCTACCATGGGTGGTTTTGGGTTGGATGAGGCATCCATTCTTATTAAAGAAACTATAATCTACAGGAAAATGGAAATCATCTGACCACAAAGTAATTCAAAATGCAATCGAAATTAAATATAAAATTCTAACAATATGACCCTACAGAATCAAATATTGCAGTTCTTGTCCTAAAAATATAAATTATCAAACCACAAGCAATGAAATCAAAATTAAATATAAGCTACCAACAATAAAAATCTACATAATTAAATACTAAAACACTTGTCCTGTTGGAGTGGGCCCTACCTCCTTAGAAAGAGTGTTGGAAAAGGTACAACAATAACTAAGCTAATTGAACACAAACATGTAGAAATAAATTTCAATTAAACAACAATTTGATTAAACAAATAATTTTCTCAATATTTCTTCTCCCTTTTACAAGCACAAGAGGTTTGATTTTACAGAAGCCCTTGACTATCTAAAATTAAGAAATTGTTTTGGACATGTTTGAGAACCAACGGTTCTCAAGCTATCCTCACAACAACTAGAAATGGATTGAATACAAATAGATATAAACTATTCTTTTCATAACTCAAGCATTGGCAATTTCCAAACTTATCCTTAACCACAACTATTACTAGGTTGGTTCATCAATATACTTGCTACAAAGTACAAATTATATTTGTTTTTATTTACAGACTCATGACCACTAGAATAAGCTACAATTATGTGCCACATATACATCCTATACAAGCTTATGTCAACGAGATCACCCTTTAAGGATTTGGATTCTCATCCAACCACTTTGTTACTTTTCCATGTGGAGTTCCAAGTCTTTAGCACAAAATTTAGGATTTGTTGTATCTTTGTAAAAAAATATCTACAACAACCTATAGAGTTTCCTTATGATCCTGTAGAGTTTGCATAGTGTAGAAGTTCCTGCAGGTTCTTGTACAATTTCCTTAGTGTAGAGGGTTCTATAGTACAGAAGGTTTTGTTGTTTTCTGTAGAGTTTCTGCAACAACTTGAAGCACATAAAATCTCCATCATTTTTGCAGGTAGTCATAAGCACATACTCTTCCTACTTATTATCAAATAATCAACGAACTATGACAAAATGCAATCCAATAAATACCTTATGCCAAAATTGTCATTTGAATGCTAAAAGGATAGGTAAAGTCTAGAAAGGTAGACAAAAAGGGATGCAGATTATACTAAAGCTTGATCAAAAGATGACATTGTTGGGGCTGATCATTGTTTCAAATTTTGTGATGCAAGTGGTTCAACAATTGGAGCAATCTTGAGTGAAGAAGGAAAGATACAATCTTGGATTTTGTTTGGAACCACCCAAGATGTAGAGAGGCCACGATTCAACATTAGTTGTAGTGTATATATTTTCTAAAATGCCCCACTTTATACTGTGCAACAAGACTAGCAATGATATTCATGTGGTTGTGTTGTTTTTCAGGGAGGATGTGAGGTTGCACAAGCTACCTAAGATATCACTTTAGATAGAGATACTATATTCCTTAGATATTTTTGGAGAACTCTTTGAAAGAATATGGGTTCCAGGTTGCAATATAGCTCAACTTATCAATTACACACATATGGTCAAATGGAAGTGGTTAACTGGACTTTTGGAAATCTATTGAGAAGTTTGATTGGAGGAAAATTGAGTCAATGGGATTTGGCCTTGGCTCAAATTGAATTCACCTACAACAATTCAATAAATAGATCCATTAATAGAAGTTTATTTTAGGTGGTTTATGGGAGGTATTCAAAGGGAGTTGTGGACTTGGCTAATTTTCTAGAAATGTGGAATAAAAGGAGCACTTATGTAGACAATTTTTTCGAAAGCATGCATGAAATCCATGAATAAGAGAGTGCATGCATGGAATCCATGAATAGGTTTGAAGGGAGTTGCAACAACTTAATGGTAGCTACAAGAAGAAGGTATATTTAGAAAAGAGATTAAGGGTTTTTGAAGAAGAAAAAATGGCGATGGCACATCTAAGGAGGGAAAAAAACAAAGCTACCTACTTAATGAGAACTGTGATGTCAAAATAAGAACTCTTGCCCAAAAATATCATATTTTTGGGTTAAAAACACCAAAATCAACCCCCAAATAAAAAAGTGGTGCTATCAGTAGCACCATTTTTTGATTTGGTGGTTGATTTTGCAACCTTTTTGAAATCGTTCCCTGGACATTGCAAAACTGAACCCTGAAAAACCCTAAAATTGACCCTTGAATCAAAAAGTGATGCTACCAATAGCACCATTTTTTTTGGAGTTAAAACTATGATCTAATTGAAATGTGGCCATGACCACTGACACCACCACAAATGCAACACTGAAAATTGACTCCTAAATATAAAAGTGATATTTTTTTGTATCTAGCGAAATCGATAATCAGGCGGGCTTATAATTGTCTAACATGGGGTCAGTTTTGACTACTACCACGATAACTTCTAGGTGTACCCATACAGTTCCACACACAGTACACACAACTTTGCAAGGTTCAAACCAACAACGTGACAATGAGTGCCTTAACCATGTACTCTATCGCCAACTGATATACACCTCTGGGAAAAATCTAAAAATGCTATTACTTGATAATTGATTTACTAATTAATTTTTTTTTTTTTTATAATTCAATTTAAAACAATAATAAAATTGGAAAAAAAACCCCTAAACAATTTTATTTTAATTTTTTTGAAAAAAAACAAATTTCTTTTAGAAACAAAGAAAACAAATTATTTTAAAGAAAGTGCAAATAATTTTTTTTTAATAAAAAAATCTAAAATGAAATGAAGAATAACCCCAGACTTCACATCCATAAAGAATAACAGGTGTAAAAAGAGTCTCAAAGAGGAGTTTCTTCTTATTCCAACTCCAAAGATCAGTTGATTTACAATTGTTTTCAAGCCCATAATAAATTTTCTATCCCCCAATAATCCTTTTCTCAATGTTATAATTCCAATTGAGCTTGTGGTGAATATCAATTCCAAGATATTTGTATGAAGTCACTTCCTCCAAGTTGTTGTTGTCATATACAAAGGTATCATAAGGGATCTTATTAGATTTAATAATCACGACCTTAGTCTTATCAATATTAACAGTCATACCCATATTGGATCAAAAATACTTGAGGATTCTTCATTGGTTTTCAAGATCATGGGGACTCCTTTCCATAAGAACGATATCATCAACATAAAGAAGAAGATTGATGACTATACCAGTGAGAGTAGGGCCGACACAACCTACTTTTTCCAAGCATTCTTCTAACTTGTCAGTGTATATGCCAAGCATTCTTCTAACTTGTCAGTGTATATGCCAAGCATTCTTCTAACTTGTCAATGTATATTGTAGTTAATCTCTTTTGACCATCCCTTAGTGTTTTTAAACTTAGCAATAAATTTCTCATACATCCTTATTGCAGCAACCCTCAACTTGAGAGGTAGTTTTATCTCTTCCAACCTATTCCAAGGTTTTTCCTAGGAACCATGTCAAAAGCTTTTCTAAAGTCAACAAAACAACAAAAAAGATTGGTTTTAGTATTGCAAAACTCCTCTACAATGATCCTAAAGGTAACAAGATGGTCCACAGTTGAATGATATCTCCTAAACCCAGCCTGGCCTTTAGCTCTTTTACTGTGACTTTCTAGCCAAAGACTAATCTTCTTTTCCAAAATAATTCCATAAAGCTTGGCTAAAATTGGGCTAATCATAATGGTCCTATAATTAGAGGGAATGTTTCTATCCCCATTTTTAAAAATAGGAACGATCAGACTTTGCATCTAGGGTTTAGGGAAGCCCTGCTTGACTGCTAAATTGAAGAGCTTGTGTATGTGAGGGATAAGGATTGACCCTCCGATTTAAAAAATTTCAGCTTGGTAGCCTTCAATGTCCTTAACTTTCACAATTGCAAGCCGCTTAACCCCAAACTCTATGTCATCTAATGAAAAAACTTCTTCCTTTGTAGGGACAACATGAATGGTGTCCATGGCATTAGGGAACTCATAAATACTTTTAAGGTAGGAATTCCAGTCCCTTAATGATGATGATGATTAGCGTCGACTAAAACTGAATTAGTCTATCAAACCTTACGAGAGTAAGTAATTACTTGTGATTCTTTAGAATTTTATTTTTGTGTTTGAAAAACATTAAAAACTTTCCAAAATCACTATATATATAAAACAAAAATCAAAAGTTAAATAATTAAAAATAAAATTAATTTTTAGAAATGAGTGGGTCCCACTCATTCCATGACACCCCTCCCCACTCATTCCTTATTTAACTTTTGGTTTTTGTTAGATTTTTTTAATGATTTATTATTTAAATTTTGTTTTTTTAAGGATTTATATTTAGTTTAGGTTATGTTTAATTTGATTTTGTTAATATCATTTGTGTTTTTAATTTTTATTGTTGTTTGTGTTAATTATTTAATGTTTTAATTTCATTATTAGTTTTCTTTTTTTTTTAGTGTAAGTTTGTTTAGTTTTTAAATTTTTTTAATGTTTTGTTTATTGTTTTTATTTTTAAAAAGCTTTATTTTATTTTATGTTTAATTTGTATTGTAATTCTGTTTTTTTTTTTTT
>SNQJ01S0001261.1:313526-328635 GCA_010110895.2 Picea sitchensis
GCTCATGGTCCAATTCGATTAGCTTGTTCATTTCATCTTTGATGGGTTTGATATCCAATTTGTTTTCCATATTAATGAGGGTCAAATTTTTGGTTAGCTTTTCTTCTAGCTCTTTAATCCTATCTCTCAAGTTGTGATTTTCTTCAACCCCTCCTTGGGTTGATTGTTTATGTTTTTCCATTTCTTGAATTGTATCCTTCATTGTCTGCAATTCACTCTTGAACCCTAAGAATCTATCCTCTATTTCAGTTTGAATGGTATCTTTAATTTTTTTATCAATCATTGTCTCTAGCTCTCTCTCTCTCTATATTTTTAAAATTATATTTTAGCTTTTGAGTTTTTTTTATTTAAATTTTTTTAATTTAGATTTTTAAGGGTTGTTTTTATTATTATTTTATTTTTCTAAAAACATATATTTTACTCTTTATCATTTCATTTTATAATTTTTTGATTAAAATTTTTTAATTTCCACTTTTTTCTTTTAAACACATTTTTTTTCGTTTATTTATAAAAGAAAATTGTTGTTGTTTTTTTTTATTCAAAAAATTAAAAAAAAAATTGTTTAGGGGTGTTTTTTTTTTTTTCCAAAAAAATAAAACTAATCAGTAAATCAATTATCAAGTAACAACACTTTTAGATTTGTAGTGGTGCCAATGAAGGTCACAGTTTCAATTAGGTCATAGTTTAACTCCCCACAAAAAGTGGTGCTACTGGTAACATCACTTTTCAATTCGAGGGTCAATTTCATGGTTCTCTCTGAAATGTCAAGACTGTGATTTCAAATGATTTCAAGCAAGTCACAATTTTAACCACTTTGAGTATGTCGTTAAATAGAAGAATAAAAGTTTATAGGATGCATCAAAGACTGTCAAAGAGGAGTTGGGTTACTTTCGGTAGCCCTCATCACTCGAAAAGTCCACTGTTCAGTCCACATGAGTTGGATGTTCATGTTTTCTTATCAATGATGTCTGATGCAGGAGCATTATTGGCCTGTATCAGTCATCATCAACCAAAAAATATGTTTGATTCCCCTTTCACTTAATTTATGCGTTAGTTGCTTGGAAAATTGAGATCATGGGCTAGTGTGCAAAGTTCATGCATAAGAGTTAGTTTTTACAGATTAACAAAGTTTATTTTTCCGTTGGCTATAGAAGATTCACTCATTGCTACCAAAGAGAAGATGAGGGAAATCATAATGAGGGAAAGGAATTTTGATCTACATTGCAAATGAGGATATGAAGAGGAAACAATGATGAATTTGAAGTGTTGCAGAGATTGATTGACTTCCAATGGAACAAAACAATTAGAGGAGGCTTATTAAATATGACCAATTGGACTAAATTGTTGGGTATGTGTTACATTCTTTGCACATGGTTCAATGGGAGGGAGGTCACAAGGGGGTTGCATGGGGGCCGTAGCCCCCCCCACCTTGTAAGGGGCCCCGGAAGGGTCCCTCCAAACAAAAAATCATCAATAGGTTTTTATCGAGCATTTTTTCTCAGTATGGTTTTCACCTTTGGTAGTTTTATGGCACATAATTTTGTTTTCTATGGTAATGTAATTTTTTTTGATGAACTATGGTTGAATTCTAATCCAGGGTTAATGGATTAGGGGGATTTTGGATGCCACAAGATCCTATATATATTGTATTGTAAACAATGAAGAAGATAAATAGAATTAGAGGTGCAACTCTAAAATAATTTGTTGGTTTTCCTTGTTGGGATTTTAGGGTAAATCTCTGTGTATATGTGTGATTGCAACTGTTTTCCTTTCTATCTTAAGAATCTGTGTGTGGATTGCATTACTGTAAAAGGTTTAAAAATTTACAAAAAGAGGGGTTTAATGTCAAAATTTTATGCAACTAATTTCAAACCTGAAAATTACTTTCGAGTGACCCAAACAGTAAACCTTGGGTTGTTATCACTGAACAATTTCCACTGAAATTATGACAAAAAATATAGCAACAGAAACATAAATACCAGAGAGAAATTATTCATGCACATGAGACACAACTTTCTGTTCTGTAAATTTTCCAAATTCATAATTTTTGAGGGCAAAACCCAACCCTCTCAGTGAACCAAAAATCAACAAATTTTGAGGACAATACTATCCTCTTCATCAATTACAAATTCAACAAAATCCAAGAAAAAAATCCCAACTTACAAATCTGTTGCAAACCCTACTGTACGACCTATTGATGTCAGCTATATAGCTATTGACATCACACCATGCAACCTACAATTCTGCCCAAAAAATTCACATGTGCGGCCTGCCTGTACGACCCACACATGCAACCTTCTTTCTTCGACTATACGACCCACACATGCAACCTTCTTTCTTCGACTATACGACCCACACATGTGGTCCATACAGTTCACACCCACATGTGGGGCCTTTTTTTCTCCTTGCACCTATCCTTCTCCTTCACACGTGTGGCCTTCCTTTCCTCATACGTGCGGTGCCCTGCCTTGATAGAAAACATAAAATAGAAAACCCAAAAGCCTTAGGCCAGATTTGCCACAGTGCAAAATTTTTCTTTGTTGAAATTTGCCTCCTAATCTCCTTGGCACAAGTGTAGACTCACTTATGCCAACTCCATCATGTCACAATGATCCTCACATTGCTTCTCATTTTATAGAAGTCCTTAACTTACTTTAAGGATCCCTTCAATAAACTCAACATTAAATTAGAATTCTTTATTCACACATGTGGCTGTGAAACCCCAACACAAGCCCCCAAAGCCCATCAGCAAGCCCATGAAGCCCCAATCTCCAATCCAAGGAGGTTTTCACCAAAATGAAAGGACAATGAGGTGCCAACGAAGATTCCCACATGCCCAACACCAAGGCCAATTGTGGGAATACCTCTCGAAGCTACAAAAACATCAACATTCAACTCCTTTGATCCATAAAAGAGAACCGTAGGGACATTGTCCAATTTGCATTCTTGGAATTAGAGATTGAATTGTAGCTAGATATTTACAGATTGCAACTACAAAAAAAAAGTCCGTGAAAGACTCAAAGTTCCAAAGTGTCAACCATAAGCTAAATTGACCCCATAAGCTAAATATTTCAATTATGCTCCTTCCCTTTATGTTAAATTTTTCTTGTATTGTTATTTGTCATTTCAATTTCTATTGTTTTGTAGTTTGTCATTTCAATTTCTATTGTGTAGCATTTGAATTTTATGAATGTGGAAGTATATGTTTCCATTTCCATCCCCCTTTAACATTGTAAGATTGGTTCTGTAATTGAAATAGATAACTATAAAGTTTGGTCTTGCATCAAAATTTTATGAAATTCAATTATTATTTATTTTAAATTAACATAATAAAAATACAGTAACTTAAATAAGTAAATACACAAATCTTTTTTTTCTAATTTATGTTTTCATTAAAACAAAATTTTGTTTTAATTTTTTTAATCTTTCATTTATATAATTTAAATGGGCAAAAAAAATTGAAAACAATGTTAGAGATAATGCTTACAGCTGTTGTAACTGTGAGTTAGCCTTACAACTGTTGTAACTGTGAGTTAGCTATTGTAACTGTGAGTTTTTAGGTTAACTATTTTTAGCTAATCAGATCCACTTTCTTAGGATCTAGATTGTTACTGGATGCTATATGTAACCTCCATTTGTCTGTATAATACATTCTATTATTGTGTGTTAATCTTGTGCAATGACTGCTCTCTCCATTTCCAAGTAACAATGTTTCATAGTTATTCTTTTTAAAAATCCTCTTCAATTATATATTTTAAATATGCCAAAACTTTTAAAAGCAATATTTCATGAACAAAGTTCTAAGTGGAACGACAAATTTCAACCAACATTTGGGAATGAATTCTCACCCAAAAGAAATTGAGTTTATCAGACTTACTCCAGAGAACTGAATCTCGAGGATTACGAGGCTTCAGAAAAGTGCTGTGTTAATGCCTAGGCGACAACATCCCAACGTGATCGAGTCACTCAGTGCTCATAGTTCCATAGACAAGCTTCAGTGGAATGAAGTCCGGTCCAGAATTTTATCAGACGACCAACGCCTGGATTGCAGATTTGGAAGAGAATTTGCATAGATTACACCACTATGCCACTCAAAATACTTACGGAACCATGTTCCGAGCAACTCGAATCATAGACCAATGCCTGATTTCGAGCAAAATCATGCAAGGATGGCATCGATAACTATGCCAAAGAATGTAGAACATTTAGAGTTGAATTGATTGGTCTGAGAGGTATTTGGCACTGACCACGAATTGGATACCTTATATGCCCAACAAGTGAGAGTCTGCTCAACAGTTACTAAAGCAGGTTGCAGAAGCTCACAGACTATCAGAGTTGCTAGAATTCAACCTCAAGGCACTTCACTGGATAAGACTGGACTTGGAAGACACAACACTGATCATTGATATTAGTTTTATCAATGATAACATTACCTTTTATAAATACATTCATGAATGCGTTTACATAATCGTTACATCTTATTTTATTTAGAAGAGATGCTCGAGAAGGCCAAGCAGTGGTTGCTAAACAGTTCAGGTAACTTCAAGAGTTGTAGTTCAACTCTGCGGTCGGCAGTTTCTGTAGATCAGTGGACTCTGCATAAATTGGCTCATAGGATTGGGTTAATGAGCATATCAGCGAGATTTAATATACCTGTGAATCAAAATGAAGTATTGTAGGGTTTTTTGATTCAAAATATAGAGAGTAGACAGAGTTTTCACAGGCAGGAAAACTGTGTTGACTGATATACTCCACAATACAATAGTAAACCTAGAAATGTATGAAGGTTTGTCTCAAGATAGATACGCTATGTTTGTCACAGTAACAAGTTGTTGAGAGAAACTTTACATTACCATGACCAATATAATAACAAAATACAATCTTTTAGTCTACAACCAATACAGTCCACTCATAGACTCCTCCATGTGTTAATAACTACATAATAGAGGTTTTGCACTATATTAAACAATATATCAAAATCATCAAAGACATAGGGCAAAGGAATATGCATGCCCATCTAGGGCTTATAATAATATGCTCTCTACATGTTACATACATAGATATAGGTACATGTCATTTACATATTCCATATCCAAGCTTTTATAATGCCTCCTAGGTACCATTACAATAGCACCTACTCTAGGCAAGATATAAGCTCAAGATAGAAGACCATTACATACCATCCTTAACTTGTTACAAATACTAGGTGTGATTCACATTTCTAGATGATCATTGGTTTTACTAAACACAAACATGAATTTTACCTTGTTCGTCCATCACCAACTAATTACCACTTCTGCCATATAAACTATCCTTGTTATCTTTTGGATCAAATTCCAAAAAACTCCCTGCCATATCTAGAACATCATCATATCCTCTCTGTTTCAAACTCATCATTCCACCTTATAATTATCTACCATCGACACTAGGCTTACCTAGCAAGAACAATGCAACTTTACTACATCCTTAATTTCCATGATAACTAACCAATGGTTATTCACCCAAGGAAATTGATTCCATCTCTTAATCGAAGTGTCCATGTTCCTCCATTAAGATTCACTTCTAAGGTTGTCATCTTAAACAACATGCTGGCTGAGAACCAACTATACCTTTAGGTTAAAAAATGGTACCACACAAATTGAATGGGAATTTGTTGTACTCTAAAGCTTAACATCAACTTGAATGTAAACATTGAGAAACTAGCCATCCTATAAGCATATTTCCATCCACTGAGACACCTAGGTACCCAATATGGTGGTCATTAGTTATCTAAGAAAATAGTCTAGATAAGAAATGTATCCAAGTGAATCTTAGAGACTATGCACTTGCCAACCACATTTGTCAAATATCCTCTTATGAAGGAACAACTAGAAAAGACAAAAAACATGTAGCTATATTTTTTCTAGGGAATAACACACCTTGCCAAGTAAATATAGGAATAACTATTACATTACAAGAAAGTGACCCATATGACAAAAAACATATAACTTTTTGCTCCTCTGTAGTGATTCACATACTTGGAGTTTTTACCTCTTTGGCATCTACATCTTAAACATCATTGTCCAATCTGTGTCCTCAATTTCCTCACTTGCCATTGGTTAAAGTTGCCAATTCTTACAAAAACAACTATACTCCCATATTGAGGTGGAAAGGTTCAATATCTATGCCAACTTCAATAAATCCAAACTCTCATATTGAGGTGGAAAGGTTCAATATCTATGCTAACTTCAATAAATCCAAAACTTGTAAATTACAAATATTGTCTCTCAACATTACCAATTCTTTTAGGACATTTTCATTGCCACCATTATATGTGTACACCAACACCTATACGCATATTCAACAATGTAATAATACACATATAAATATATAAAGATTTGTCTTAAGATAGACACACTATCTTATCACACTAATATCTCAACTACATACACACTAATGTTAGTTAGAAACTCTCTCACATCCAACTAAATCTTACACACTAATGTTAGTTAGAAACTCTCTCACATCCAACTAAATCTTAAGCAACCTGATAAAAGTTATAAAAAAAACAATTCACATAAAAACAAACTCTACATCAAAGTAACCAATGCAATAACAAAACACAACTCTTCAAGGAAAAGGTTTAAAAAAAAGGAATTTCCACTACATTGTGCAAATAAAAATAAAATCTACTGGTTATGGAACACTTTTTTCACAAGTGGGCATGGCAAGTCTTCAATTTATTGCTGATGTTCGATAAGTTGTTTTCTTTAGAACCGAATCTAAGCATTTGAATCCCAATCCATATTTTTCGGTGGAAACATGTCATCTGATGCCAAATATCCATGATTTGAATCAGGTATTTGCAGGTTAGTACATGCATATATCTGGAGCCAAACGTATGGAAGTGATGTGATATGAATTAATTTACGGATAGAATGGTTGTCTAGAACTTCTGATACAGGGGAGATTTTATCACTTAACATTATTGTTAAATTTTAAATACTGAATATGTGTTTGGTGCACTTTAACTTCGCCATTATTGAACGTTCCCAAGCACTTAACACATCCAAATATATAGATCAGAATCATGTACATGATGTTAGTGAAATTTTGAAATAAACTTTCACAAATTTGCATACAAATTAGGCAGTCAAAGAGGACATACCCGCAGTCAAAAGTCTAAAAAGCTTAAATGATTTCCTGAATGCCAAATCTTCCCCAACAGATGAGAAGTCAGCAAGAAATCCTATCATCAGAAGTCATGTCTCATCAGAAGTCATGTCTGCACAATTAGAATTGTTACAGGGGACCACAAAATATGATCCATCCATCCTTCAACATCGCAGTTGTCAGTTTCAAGGACTGTCAAATTCAAGTTACTAGTCAAGAAAAATGGCCAGGAGTTATTCATGGTTAATCCTGAAAATGATCAGTAAGCTGCATGCTACTCTGCCATTCCATTGAGTTACATGTAATTTGCAATTCCTCAATTTCAATTTTAGAGTCCTTACTGTAAGTATAATTAGTTGGAGATATGGATTTGGTTTGCTTGGATCCAGTAACCATCTCGATGAGGTCAATCTCCTTTTTCACTTCTTCATCTAATGGCGGATTGGATTCCTGCAGCCACTTATCCAGGTTAAGCTGATTGTTACCACTCATTGCAATATCTCCTTCCCCGCCATTTGTATTTGTATCTGTAGGGATGCCTTCAAAAAGAAAAGAGAGGTTGAAGTCAGAATGGATTAACTGCTCTTCCTCAGCTGAATTGCATTGCTGCTGTTCAAGGCTAATAACAGCATTTCCTTGTTTCTGATTGCTCTCACTGTCGACAGTATAACACAAATCAAATTCACATAGAGAGAACATTTGGTTGGAATCCAAATCAAATTCCATGCACTCTCCTGTAGTACATGGACCCATTGGTAAACCCGAGTTTCCATTATTTGACGATGGATGCAGAATGCCATAGCACTCAATATCCAATGGAAACATTCCTCCCCCTCCTTGTTCTTCTATTTCTGTCTGCTGTTCAAAATTATCATCAATTGGGCACCTTTCTGCTGGATTATCAGCAGATTTCTGAGGAGAATTAGTTATGCCTTCTGTGACCTCAAATGTTGTTGTATCGGTGCAGTTTCCTGCTGCACTATCATTGATGTTCTCTTGCTCTAGAAGTGGGGGTAAGGCCATATTACTATGGAGGCTCTGTAGACTGTTAGATTCATCATTATCTGAAGAAATTAGAATTGAGGAACGATCCAACTTCACTAAATCGTTTTCTTCCAGTTTTACTTGCTGCAAATCAAAGAGCTGAGATGAATTCATAACAAATGATGGCCGTACCTTAATACTATTTTGATCAATACCCCATGAACTAGCTTTCCCCAGCTGGTTGCATGGATAGCCATTAACATAGTTAGTGTTATGTATTTTGTCCCATCGCCACAGCGTCTCATTCCATCTTGTTCCACTTTCGCTGAAATTATTGCTGCAGTTTTGCTTCGAAGAAGATAAGATGGTGCAGTGAGCAACTTGTAAGACGGCCAATCCATCGGAATCTTCTTGATTGCAAGCAGAATTAGCAGTTCTGTATAACAGCTCGTCCACCTCTGAAGATGACAGTGCATCAGATACTGGTACTGCCAATTGATGGGCTTCTCTTTCTTCAGCATGATTATTGCTTGAACTTATAATCTCTGCTGCTAAATCCTTCTTGGTTTCCTCAGCTATCAAGTTGAGGCTCTTGATGTAATCCTGTAAAATCGTTGGTTTCTGATGACTACCATCTGCCGAACTGCCATCCAGAGTTCTCCTTGTTCTCCTCCGAGCGGTTTGTCTTCGCTTAGTGGCATTCCAGTGATTTTTAATAGCATTCTCTGTTCTTCCTGGCAGACGCTTGGCTATTTCGGCCCATTTGTTGCCGAGCTCTGCATGCGCCTCAACCAGCATTCGCTCTTCCTCTGCCGTCCACACATCTCGCTGCAATATAATGTATATATAACGCTAACATTAATACCCACCACTCTGCAATCTTTGACCATCATTCTGCTATTTACCAGTGAAGTGGATGCAACATTCAAATTAAGACACCAAAGACTGAACATTAAAGTAGAGACCGGTGTATTCCTTTTTAACAACGATGGGAACGTTTCAATTTATTAATGATATTGATAGATTGGAAAGTGCAATTCAGAAGTATTTGAAGAATAGGAAAAACCCACTTAAAAAGAGAATCTTGTTTATGGTGATTGTACACTATATTTAAAATGGAGATGTTAAAATTTGAAGAATTGGGAAAGATTCATTTAAGCCGGGTTTTTATTTGGTGATATTGGTAAGTTGTGAAAAAATAAAGAGAGAAGATTTAAGGATATAAAAACTATCAAAAATGTATTTATAAAATGATGTGTAATAAAACATTAACTAACTCCAATGAGAAAGATTATAAAAACATGAATTATATTTGAATATATAAATTTTTAATACAAGATATTTATTCCAATGAAAACTATTTAAAAAAATTAACTTACAATTAAATATATCAAGTTCTAATACAAGTTGTTTATCTATAATACAGATGCAGTTTAACCTTTTCTCTGAGTATAACATAGATGGACTTTTGACCCTGAAGAAACTAAATAATTAGCAGGTTTCAAGCTGCAAACATCAGTCTTTTGCAATCAGTATATTATTTTATTTAAATATTGAAATTTGCACTTTGTTTTTAATCATCTCTATCATGCTTCACAGATGCCCGCTAGTTCTGATAAGTAAGAAAGGGAAACCTTGATATTGGGTCGCAAATGATTGTGCCACCGTTCTCTGCACTGCTTGCCCACGCGACCATCGAGTTTCTGTGCAATCTGAGACCATTTTCGTACTCCATATTCTTCTACAAGCTTTGCCACCAACCTGCAATATCTTTAGTTTTTGAGTGAATTTATTCTTGTACAGAATTTGTTCTTCTATATTGTTAGAGAATGTTGCAGAAATGAGCTAAGAGAGTTAGGTCAGTGAAAACCAGGCACTAATATTCTTAACCGGATCAATGAAAGCCGGACATTGATATTCCTCACAAACAAAACAATGTCTTTTGTGACTAGCCAGGTACCAAAGGAGTTGAATAGTAAGGAAGCATTATAAAAAAAATTGCAGAAATTAAACAGCTAGAGTTTATACTTACCTATCTTCTTCGGCTGTCCACTGGCCCTTTATTACGTTGGGCCTCTTCTGAGCTTTGGAAGATCGCTTGACAATGCGCCTGCCTTGAACATTTCCTCGGCTTTGGGCCTGGATGCCACTAGTAATGCAGGAGGATTCTTGATTTAAACAATTAGCAGATATGTTAATTAAACTACCCAGAGCCGAGGACGAATGATGCTGTAGATGCTTTTGATTCTGTTCAAGCTGGTAATCCAAGATCTGAGATTTGAGTGCTGGAGTCAAAATCGCATGATGGTCATTGATACCTAATTCGTTTTGAGTACTACTGTGCCCTGCAATGAATACACTGCCCAAATTGCTCTTCACGTCCTTCAATGGCGCCTGCATGTTGCCAAATGCGCTTGTTGTTGATCGAATGCCTTGGATTTCTGTAGAATTGCTAATGCTTGGCAAGAGCAGGTCACTCTTGGAATAATATCCCACCTGCTGCTCTGAACATGGGGTCTTGTTATTGCTGGAAAAGAAGAGCCGGTGGGCTGCAAACCTGTCTGCTGCAAGCTGGTAAGGCATGATTCTTCCACCTGATCCTGCAGTTTTCATCAATCCCCTTCTGGGGCCTTTGAGGGCCACCCTCCTGGTTGTGCTCAGGCTCGAACCTTGGACGCAGCAGCGAGTTTGAGATTGTGTGGCGCATGTTGATGCCGACCCCCCTGTACCATTAATCTCATCATCTACTGATCCTTCATTTGTATTTGTATAGAATGTCGAATAGTGATCTGTGGCCTCCATGCCAAGGCAATCTGTGAAGGAAATATCGGATTTGCTGTGTGGAAATTGAGGCACAAGACATTCTGAAGTGAGAACGAGAGCAGACATTAGTCAAATGACTACACACCAATAATCTAACGAAGACTGGCTATGCTCGTGACTGCCTGAGAAAAAGAGACTTCGTGTAGTTTGGGTAGAATTTGTAAACAAAAGGACGCTGAATTTGAGCATGGAAATGAGCAGACACCCTGGATTTGGATTTCTGTCCATTTTGATGTCAATGCACATTCATTTTCCTGGACATTTCGCTTCCACTCTCTCGTTCTTTTGGCCGTTGATCTCTCATGGGATCCAACGGTCCATATTCTCTGCTGACAGTGACTCCTCGGCTTCCCATGCCAAGGTGCCGTTATGATGTTATGAAAACCCTAAAACGCTAATGGGACCCAACTAAGATATTACACGAGCAAACAAAAACAAAGCTATTTAAGTGAACTACGATTATTTTAGCTTATTACCATGGAATGGAATATTTCATGAAGTAATGCCTTTTTACAAAATCTCATTTTTGGGTTACATTTTTTTTTTAACATTTATATTATCAAACATGGAAGGAATTTTGTGTGTATTTGAGAAAATGAGAATTTATTATTAATTACGTCGAAAGGCGTATACTTATTGATAATGGGCACAATTAATGATCTTTTAATTTTATTTAACCTTAAACCCTAATCTGATGGCTATGCATTGAAGATGCTGGCATATTTTTAGTGGTCCTCCAAAATCAATGGATCATATTTATTATTCATNGTCGAAAGGTGTACACTTATTGACAATGGGCACAATTAATGATCTTTTAACTTTATTTAACCTTAAACCCTAATCTGATGGCTATGCATTGAAGATGCTGGCATATTCTTAGTGGTCCTCCAAAATCAATGGGTCAGATTTATTATTCATAACTTTCTTGCATTTATCAAGGCATCCGTTAACATGTTTACTTTTAAACATTTACCTAATCACATTAAAAAATTACTGTAAGGATATGTAAATGCCACGTTTAAATGATTAAGTAGGATTAAACCATGCAGCCAAACGTTTCATATTACCACAGACGGATTACGGATTACCACATACTTTTTATATTGGGGGCACTAGTTTTCAGCCGATACCTTTAGGCGTTCTCAGCTGCGAGTTAGCGGCTATGCTAGTAATAATTACGCCGAAAGGCGTACACCTATTGACAATGGGCACAATTAATGATCTTTTAACCTTATTTAACCTTAAACACTAATCTGATGGCTATGCATTGAAGATGCTGGCATATTCTTAGTGGTCCTCCAAAATCAATGGTATCAAGGCATCCGTTAACATGTTTACTTTTTAACATTTAGCTAATCACATTAAAAAATTACTGTAAGGATATGTAAATGCCACGTTTAAATGATTAAGTAGGATTAAACTGTCCAGCCAAACGTTTCGGCCGATACCTTTAGGCGTTCTCAGCCGCGAGTTAGCAGCTATCCGAAAGGCGTACACCTATTGACAATGGGCACAATTAATGATCTTTTAACCTTATTTAACCTTAAACCCTAATCTAATGGCTATGCATTGAAGATGCTGGCATATTCTTAGTGGTCCTCCAAAATCAATGGGTCAGATTTATTATTCATAACTTTCTTGCATTTATCAAGGCATCCGTTAACATGTTTACTTTTTAACATTTACCTGATCACATTAAAAAATTACTGTAAGGATATGTAAATGCCACGTTTAAATGATTAAGTAGGATTAAACCGTCCAGCCAAACGTTTCATATTACCACAGACGGATTACGGATTACCACATACTTTTTATATTGGGGTACTGGTTTTCAGCCAATACCTTTCGCGTTCTTAGCCGCGAGTTAGCGGCTATGCTAGTAATAATTCAAATATCAAATTATAATTGGTGTATGAATTTTTTTTGTTTGTGAAATAAGGATTTTTTTATGAACAATAATATAACTGTTAAATTAAGAAATATACACATCCTATTCATTTATATTTAATTATATATATATTTATATTTAAGAAAATAAAAATTTAGCATTACTTTATATTTAATTATATATATATATATATATTTATTTAAGAAAATAAAAATTTAATACTACTTTATATTCAATTTTGTATATATTTATATTTAAAAAAATTCTTAAAATCAATTTTGTGTATATTTATATTTGAAAAAATAATTAAAAAAAATCTTAAAATCAATTTTGTGTATATTTATATTTGAAAAAATACGAATTTAGTACAACTAATCTATTCAATTTTGTGTATATTTATATTTGAAAAAGTTTATGATAAATCCAAATCTATTCAATTTTGTGTATATTTATATTTGAGAAAGTTCTTAAAATGATAAATCCAAGGTTGATTTCTTGCTAAGCCGAGTTGGCTGATAATTAACATAGCCATGAGGAATTGAGTGAATGAATCGTGCAATTTATAATGGCATAATAACATTCTTTGCATAATAACATTCTTAAGATATATTGCAAGTTAGAGTGAATTGAAGGTGCCAAATGAATTCTTAAAATGTATTACAAATTAGAGTCTATTACAAATTAGAGTGGATATCATTTACTTTGAATGTCTTTTTATTATAAATATATCACTGATTTCTATTAAAATGAAGGGTGCCAAATGAATTCTTAAAATGTATTAAAAATTAGTGTGGATATCATTTACTTTACTTTTGCTATTTTTTTATTATAAATATTTTTTTGTTTTCTCGTTGCTTCATTTCATTAAAATAAGTTTGTGGTTGTTGTCAAAGAAAAAACTATGGCATGTCATTAGCTAATGATTAACTTCAACCTGAGTAATAAGTAATTGAGGTAATGAATAGTTCAATCTACAATTTATATAAATATAAATAACAATCTTAAGTGTAATACAAGTTAGAGGTAATGAATAGTTCAATCTATAATTAATGTAAATATAGATATTAAGTGTATTCCAAGTTAGAGTGGATATAAGGTGTTGAATGAACCATTTAGTACGATGTATCTTTTTTTCATCAATATATTGGTCAATGCCTTCCAATTACATCAATTCACTTAAAAATAATAGTTAGAGTTGAGTTGGCTATCTTGGAATTTAGGTTTACAAACAAAATTCATGAACATAGAAGAACATAAACACATCTCAGTACAACCAAAAATGAAATGGGGGGCAATGAAATTCTTTATTGCTCCGTGGAGAAATAAATACAAGTCTCAAGAAGCTCCTCACGAGATTCTTCATTTAAACATGAGATTCTAAAGCGTTTCCAGGCATATGGAAATCAAAACGGTTGAGAAACCTCTGCCCAAACGAATGTAACTACAAGGTGTGTTGTCACAACCCAACAATCTCCACCTTGAAAAAAAATTCTACCTTCCTACAAGCCAAGAGAAGCCAAACACCACCACGACTTCTCTAACAATATTGGTTGCATGGACATGTCTACATAGTTTTCTCTAGTATGGACCACTCCACTTCCACTAAATCAACATAACTACAAACTAAATCGTTGCAACCATTGTAGGTGATACTCGTGCTTCTCAGATACTAAAGCACCCATTTCCATGCTCTTTACTTGGTTTTTCCATGTGTCCAATGACAACACCAACTGCATGTGAAATATTTGAACATTCCACCGCAATCATCAACCTTCCTACTGCATTTTCATAAGGTACACGAGGCATATAATCCTTTCTTCCTTACTAATAGGACATAAACTTGAAGAAAACTCACAATGGAAAGCTAAAGGGATATTTACTAGTTTCACAAAGTTCATACTGAACCTCATCAGTGACAACCACAAATTGCCATTTTTACCGTCTCTATGTACTTCTATGCCCAACATTTGTTTTGTTGCTCCTAGATCCTTCATCAAAAGTCCTAGCTAACTAAGCCTTTAACCTGTTGATCTCAACCATGCTTTTCTTGCAATAAGTATATCATCAACATAACACCAAGATAATGAATATGCCATAAACACAATGATCATACTCGCTTCTTAAGAAAATTTAACTCACCATGAAGGAATCACACATCTTGTACTTTGCCTGGTTACCTTCGGCCATACAATGATTCCTCGAGTTTGCAAAAAAAATCCCTTTGAGATCCTGAACAACTTCTCATGGTAAATATCTCTGCTA
>SNQJ01S0001261.1:328685-342794 GCA_010110895.2 Picea sitchensis
TCGAATAGTGATCTGTGGCCTCCATGCCAAGGCAATCTGTGAAGGAAATATCGGATTTGCTGTGTGGAAATTGAGGCACAAGACATTCTGAAGTGAGAACGAGAGCAGACATTAGTCAAATGACTACACACCAATAATCTAACAAAGACTGGCTATGCTCGTGACTGTCTGAGAAAAAGAGACTTCGTGTAGTTTGGGTAGAATTTGTAAACAAAAGGACGCTGAATTTGAGCATGTAAATGAGCAGACACCATGGATTTGGATTTCTGTCCATTTTGATGTTAATGCACATTCATTTTCTTGGACATTTCGCTTCCACTCTCTCGTTCTTTTGGCCGTTGATMTCTCATGGGATTTGTTCTTTTCCGCCCATCTGAGCTCCCTCCTCCTTTTGCAGCATAGTCGATTTTGATTTCTGTTACAACACACTCCATGGTTTCAATAAAATCGTAATTTTAACCACAAAAAAAGGTTTRTCCTAGTAACACTACTTCTTAATGTTGATGTTTTATATGAGTCTCAACTCTTGATAGTTATTTCCTTATGATTAATGACAAGATTCACTTTCATACAACAATTATCATAGAATAACTATACATTGAAAATATCAACTATAACAATGCAATAGAAATAACAAGATCTAGAAATATTAACCATGCATAGTAGATAGAAGAACAAAACAAAAGAACACAAGAGTTTATCATGGGAAACCCAAACTTGGGAGAAAACCCAACAACCTTTCTCTAGAAGAATTTAGTCGAAGATATTACCAGTACATCACCATCAATAGCCAAAATACCATACATAGAAGATCCTCCCCAAGGCTACCATCACCAAGACCTAGCACCTCAATAAGATGACCCAAAATAACCAAACAAGAGCTTCTTCAAGTGTGGCGCAACCTCCAAGATAACCAGTAAACCAACAATAGAAAATCTTCCAAAACTGCAGTTGCAATTTCCTTGTGCGCACTATAGAAGGAGATGTCTGACTCTCAAAATTAAATGAACAAATCCTGTATTTATACTGATCTGGGCGCCAGTCTGCGGCTGAATTCTTATTTGTGGGTCTTCAATTTTATTATTATTTTTCCCGTGGGGCCAACTTCTCTTCCCGGGTCTTCAACTTCTTCCTAGGGCTTCTGTAATGGTGTAGATGTGTCTTCTTGTACTTTCTTATGGATAATGAATGCCCGAAGTTGCAAATATCCAACACTCTCTCTCAACAAGGGAGACATTCTTCATTCTTGGATTTCTTTTGTCATATAAATATTGTCTTCATGAGCCATGTTGATGTGTCATCTCCGCACATGCATTCTATCCCGAAATATGCATGTAATAGAATCTCGAGTCCATCCACTCCTTGACAGGAGA
Organism: Picea sitchensis; assembly: GCA_010110895.2. NCBI lineage: Eukaryota > Viridiplantae > Streptophyta > Pinopsida > Pinales > Pinaceae > Picea > Picea sitchensis. The sequence goes on from SNQJ01S0001261.1 coordinate 330,059, forward strand.
AGGACTACACCTAGGCCATTCACCACTAGAATATCCCCGTGAGTGAATGAATCATTACCCTTGGTCATATCAACACTAGCATATCCCCATGCATGACCAATCTGAGATAATGTCTGCCTGATGCTTATCTGGGCCAATCACCACTAGAAAATCCTTGTGGATGAGTGAATCATTCTCCTTTGGTGATATCAACACTAGCGTAGCCCCGTGCATGACCAATATAGGAAGAATGTCTTCCTGAACCCAGAGAACATCAACATACCTGGGCCATTCACCACTAGCAGATCCTCATGAGTGAATAATTCGTTCTCCCTTTGGTCATATCAACACTAGGATAGCCCCGTGCATGACCAATTTAGGGGAATGTATGCTCGATGCTATCAAAATACATGGGACATTCACCACTAGCAGAGCCCCATGAGTGAATGAATCATTCTCCCTTGGTCATATCAGCACTAACATATCCCTATGCATGATCAATCTAGGAGAATGTCTGCTCGATGTTGAAACATCAATGCTCATCACTATCCAAATCAGCATGGATAATCATGTGTATCATCCTCCTTAGGCAAGTCATCATGGCCACTTTGGAAGGATATTTTCAATCTACTCATCTTTGGATAAGTACTGGAGCTTCACTGCTCCCTTTTGTACCATGTATCGGATGAAGTCCCACAAGAATCTTACGAAGTTGCACCACTTCACAACTTGTGATACTAGTTTGACATACTTTGTCTCTACTGTACTGAGTGATACACAATCCTGCTTCCACCTTATCCCAGAAATCATAACTGATTCCAAGATGAAGCAACACCCTTAGGTGCTCAATCTGTCTACTGCACTCCTGCTCAATCAAAATTTCTATATCTATGCAACCTAACTTCATTACCTGAGACAAACCATATCCAATAGTACCAAGCTTCGCTGCCACCTACTAGAACTTCCTTGGCTTGCAAAAAATATTGGCTTAGGGTGCTCACTGCAAAGAAAATATCTTGTCTGACATTAACCATGTACATCAAGGATCCAATCTACTTCTTGTACATCGTGGGGTCCACCAAATCTGAATCTATAGTAGAATCACTCAACTTCTTCATATTTGTCATCATAGGTGTAGTCATGGAATTGTAGTACATCATATTGAATCTCATCAATATCCCCTGAATGAGGAAGATCTCATATGATCTCGTCACAACTATAATACCAAGAGTACATCCAACTAGGATCCTCCATCTCGAACTCTGAGGTCAAATCCCTCTATCATTGGAGTAAGTCATGTTGTCCAGTTTGTCTCATTGGTCGCTCCCTTTGTGACTGAGACACAATCCATACCCATGCCTCCTCTGTCATTGTAGAAACATCACATCTCTTAGAAGCCTCTTTCCTCTAAAGCTTCTGGCTGGCCTCCTCAACTCATGACACCTGTATGTCAGTCTTAGGATATGTCTCTCTCCCACCTAGATCTGGGGGGAACTCCCTATGAATAATCGACTCTGTATTGAGCCAACTGAATCTATCTGATATCAGACTCACTCTGAGTTTGTACAATCTCTAGAGCCATCTTCTCCCTCTGCATATTCTGAAGTCTGATCTCTAATGATTTGTCCTGGGAGGCTGCTCCTCCCTATTGGATCCTGAGGGTTGAGTCCCTCTGAAATCTAGCTCCTTCTGAGATGGTACTTGGAGGAGAACCTACCTCACCACTAGTGTATTCTCTTCACTATCAATCTCCATGAAGAACACTCTATATCCCAGAAAAGTATCCTTCTTTTCAGAAGGTTCTAATTTTGTTTTCTTCGCCTTCAGTATATGGATGTATATTGTCATGTATACAACTCCATGTCTAAAACTAGATACCATCTAATCTGTTGCCTCCTGAAACTGTCACTATAGCTCCCTCTCATAGCTATCACCGATGGCCTGATTGGAACAAGCGCAATAAAAAAAATAGTAGACAAGAACAATATTCTTATGATAAGGAAATAGGAACAGGAATAAAAAATGGGAAACAAGAACAAAATTTTTCCAGTGTTGTTAGCAATCATTCCTCCGTGGTAACCTTCCCAGAACAAATCAAGAACAAAAGACAAGAGAAACACTTTTCAAGTGTTGTGACCTCCTTAGTAACATTCCCGTGACAAAGACAACAACCAAGAACATATCCTAAAAGAGATCAATTTCATCTTGTAAACAAGTGCATCATTAGTACTAAACAATGATAATTTTCACAATGATCATTGTACTAACAATATTCAAAACATTTGATAACAAAAGTACTTAGCAATAATAGATCTCTAAAGACTGTTGTCCTGGTTACAATATTTATTTAAGATGCAACAATATAAAAATATTAAACCTGATATGCAAACCTAGAGTGTTAATTTCTAGGGAGGGTGCATTATTCCTCTGAATGCACTAGATCCAATGTTCCCTTTAGGACATTTCTTGGACAAGGTCCCATGTACATCCCCTGCAAACACCCTCATACTCTGATAAATGATATAACTTGGAAACATATATAAGTTCATACCTCTGAAATTTGTAGCACCATCTATCTTGTCTTCTAATCTCAAGGTTTGCGCAACTGGCAACTGCAATTGACGACTCGAAACTATAACTGTAACTGGAAAATGCAACTGCAACTGCAACTGTAACTGACAACTGCAACTGCAATTGGTAATTGCAACTTCAACTACAACAATACATTGGAAATATTTCAACTATCTCTCAAACCATGTTGATGTTTTATATGATTCTTAGCTCTTGATAGTTATTTCCTTATGATTAGTAACAAGATTCACTTTCATACAACTATTATCATAGAATAACTATACACTGAAAATCTCAAATATAACAATGCAACGAAAATAACAAGATCTAGAAATAGTAACCATGCACATTAGACACAAGAACACAAGAATTTATCCTGGGAAACCCAAACTTGGGAGAAAACCCAACAACCTTTCTCTAGAAGAATTCAGTCCAAGATATTACCAGTACATCATCATCAATAGCCAAAATACCATACAAGAAAGATCCTCCTCAAGGTCAACAACACCAATACCTAGCGCCTCAATAAGATGACCCAAAATAACCAAGCAAGAGCTTCTCCAAGTGTGGCGCACCCTCCAAGATAACCAGTAACCCAAAAATAACGAAACTGCCAAAACTGCAACTGCAACTGCCTTGTGCGCACTGCATAAGGAGTTGTCTGACTTCCAAAATGAAATGAGAAAGTCCTGCATTTATACTGATATGGGTGCTAGTATGGGGCCGACTTATTATTTCTGGGTCTTCAATTTTATTATTATTTTTCCTGTGGGGCCGACTTCTCTTCTTGGGTCTTCGACTTATTCCTGGGGATTCTGTAATGGTGTAGATGGGTCTTCTTGTACTTTCCTATGGAGAATGACTGCCTGAAGTTGCAAATATACAACACTTAATTCAAGGTTTGATTTTAAGGTTTTCCTTAGCAACATGACAATTGTTTAAGTACATGGTTGCAAAAGGTTGTGATTTTGACCCCTCAATTGTTTTTTTTAATTTTGGGGGCACTAGTTTTCATTTTAGGGGTTGATTTTAGTGTTTTTGACCCAAAAATATGGGTTTTTAGGGCTAGAGTTATCATATTGAGGTCGATGTTCTCATCAATTCGGTAACTGTGTATGTCAACATAGTCCAAAGGAGCATCCAAAACCTCTACATCTATCAAAATAGTTTTACCACTTAAGGTAATATGTAAGGTAGTCAAAACTCCCAAAGGTTATGAATGGTTACCATCAAAGGTTCTCAAAGTGATTTGCAATGGGGAAAGACTAAGATATCCCATTTTCTTACAAACTACTAATGAAATGAAAAAATATKAAGTTCCCTCATCCACTGTATGCTTATGAATGTTGAAATTATTGAGAATAAATTTGACTTGAAAAGCCACTCAACGAGGGAGACATGGTTCTTCTTTACCTAAATCAAATGTTATCAACCTAGTGTCTATAGGGTCAATACCTCCAGTATAATTTAACAAGGTCTTATGATATGAKGGATAATTTTGTGGAACGTCTAATGTAGACATTTCACAAGGGACTTGCATTGAATATATAACCACAWCAGAGTGTTGAAACCGTATTGTGAGGGCTATGTGTCGTTCTTCATAAAGTTGATTTGGGAAAAACAAATGCTATGATAGGTCAATTCACAAAGGACCATTAGAGGTAGATGGGGTAGTGTCTTTTCTAATAGGATACTCAAGTTTACGGGTCTCATAATTATGATGGTGTGTTTGGATATTCCCTATATTAGTTTCCATCAAAATGTTACGATGCAAAGGGTCACTCGGTTGGAAGGTCCCTAAAGAGGTCAAATAATTATATGCTCCAAGTTGATTAAAAACAAGTTTATGTTGAAGGAAATGTTGATGAAACATTGTAGGTTGTTAGGGTTATTCTAATTAGACAGTTGAGCCCTCAATTGTTTGATTTAAGAAAGGTCATGACACTCATGAGCATAATGATAGACCCCAACCACATCATAAGTATATTTAATTTTACAACCTAGTTGTCACATTTGGATTTTATTGGGATTATTGCTGGAAATAAGGAAAGGTTTTGGGAGGTGCCCCTCGGTAAGAGTATATATATAATAATTTTGGAGTTTAAATTGTGTAGAGTGTTTTGAAACATCCAATGTTTCAAGTGGACACTCCACCCATCATTAGGGACAAACATTTGTCCCTAATGATGGGTGGAGTGTCCACTCAAAACGTTGGACATTTCAAAACACTCTACACAATTTAAACTCCAGAATGATTATACAACAACTATGAAAAATTGTGAAAACATACATACATGGAGTAAATATATTTGGAGCCCTTGGGGCAAAACAAAGAAATGGAGTATACCCATGAGACACTCCATAGGAAACACTCACCCTTCCATAAGGACTAGGGCCTCAAGGAAAATGAATATGACCAAACTGGGTATATGCACAATTTGTAGAATTAATAAGACCAACATCATGGTATTGACCTAGGGTGGGTGGGGGAGTCTCGCCTACACTAGGGGCATGAGGAATGATGGTGGAAAGGTAAGCACAAGGAGAATACACTAGATCCAGTTCCTGGTTTCTAAAAATAACTTCTCCCTCAATAGTAGGTCATTATATGACAAAACCTTTAGAAATTCAAAGAGGGGACTTTATGAATCAATCTGATAAAATGTAATCATGCAAGGGGATCTTACACATGCTCTTCTACTTATAAATGTGATTTTTTATGTTGGTATAAGTTTATTGGTTGAAATTAAAGGAGCTCAATCCCAAACTATTACTTAATGGGGAATTGACTATGATTCAAAAAGTGTGAAGCTAAAGCTACAAAGATAGAGTAAGGAACACATTTAATGTCTATGTACCATGGGGTCACTATGTCCATCAGTACGATGGAAAATCCTATGTATAATATTATCATTTGTGATACTATTTTATGAGAACCATATGTGAAAGGTATTAATATGATTCAAAGGACCTTCTCTATTTTTTCCTTCAAATCTAGGAATAGTTGAGGGTATTTTTGTTATGAACTAAATTCCGTAGGTAGCATAAGAAAATTGTCAGACAATTGGCTTATCTTGATGGACAGTTGGTATGGATTGTTGGTTGTCATTGATGTCAACCCTTGGAGAGTGATATTGTAGATTGATGTCAACCCTTGGAGAAGTTCGGTAGTGAATTTTGGTAGTACAAAGGCATGGGTAAGGGAACCGATTCTTTTTGAGGTATAAAGTCATGAATGTCAGTGAATTTACAGGTAAGACTATTCTATATGGATAGTATATGTCATGCCATTTCCGGTGATATGTGGAACGTCACATAACTCTTCACGGTTAGAGAGTTATGGCTATATGAAGCTGGAGAACCCTCATGAGTTATCTAGAAGCCCCTAGAAGGTCAAAAAAGTCAATTATTCTAGAATCTCCTAGAAGAAGTGTGCTAGCCAAGTTGATGGTAACTAGGAGTTAATCATGGGTATAGTTTTTACATTAAGAAAATAATTAAAAATAAATTAGTTGCAACAAGAAGTTGTGAGTTTGGTAATTATGGTAAAGTAGTTGTGATGAGAAGATTGAATAGTCAAAGTGGTTGGCTAAGAAATAAAGTAAATAATAAAGTGGTTGCAACAAGAAGTTGGTTAAGAGAAAATAAGTTATGAATTTACTAATTATATAAAATTTAGTTGCAACAAGAAGTTGTGAGTAAAGATACATTATTTAAATATTAAAGTAGTTAAAGTGGTTGCAAAGAGAAATTATTTAAATAATAGTGGTTGCAACAAGAAGTGGTGGGTTTACTATTTATGGATAAGTCCAAGTAATTGGAAAGTAAAATAATAAAATAATGAAGTTAGTTGCAACTAGGAGTGGAGAACTTACTATTTGTGGAAAGTGGTTAAGTTAAGTGGACAAAGTGGTTAGAAGTGGGTTATCCCTAAAATAAGGAAAATGGGTTAAATTGGTTAAAAGACAACCCCTTGAGGAAGCTACATGGAAGTATAAATAAGAGAGAAAGGCTCTCCCATTAACACCTATTGAATACCATTGAATATCTAATTTGTGGAAGGTTATTTGGGAAGGTACTATTGATAGAGAAAAGTGCGGCAAGAAAACTACGACAAGGTGTGGCAAGAAAAGTGCGGCAAGAAAACTACGACAAGGTGTGGCAAGAAAAGTGCAGCAGAAAAATCACGGCAGGGAAACTGTGGCAGAAAAATAAAAGAATAAAAAGTGAGACAAAAAAATAGTGGTAGAAAACAACGGCAAAAAAATCGTGGCAGCAAATTCGCGACAACAAAACCGTGCCAGCAGAACGCTACAAGAAGAAAAAATGTATGGTTTTAACATGTGTAGTGTTGAACTTATGAATTTGGTTGAGGGTTTTCCTTGTAAATCTATTGGATGTCCTCTTCGAAGTTTAGGGATTGTTGTAGAATGGTTTTGAGGTAGATCTATTGAATTATATTGTTAATGCACTTAGTTTGATTTATTGGCATATCTTGTGGTGCATTGTGAGAGACACTTGATATTGGTCTTGGTATATGATTGGATTATGAATGATACATCATTGAGGCTACATAAAAGTGAGGTTATGGCACATGGATTGATGTAAGGGTTTTTGGTATTTATTTATGGATAGTGTGATGTTTTCTAGGGAACTTTTGATGGTTACATTGGTATATGTATTTGGTATATGGTTGAGGTACATGTTGGGTACATGGTTGAGACAAGTAGTTGATGAGTTGACACATACATGAGGTGTATAGTTGATGATGCTGGTATATCTGGATGATTCATAGTTGATGTGTAGTTGATGTATGATTGGTACATACTTGGTACTAGTTGGAGGCACTTGTTAGTAGTATTGTTGACACATGGTTTATGGATGATGTAGCATAATTGTCTTGGTATATTATTAGAAGCACATATTGATCTTGATGATGATTATGAGTTGTTGTGATATGCTTGGTTGATTCACATCTTGGTGATATTGTGCATATGGTTGAGAGTTGTCTTGGTGATTGATCTTGGTGAGTAGATTTGATTTGGTTGATAATATTGATGAGAGAGGTTGTTTAGGTAGGTTGTTGTGACATGTTATTTGTACAAGTTTGGTGCATTGTTGATGCACTTGTTTATGGTACAGGTTGAGGTACATGTTGATGCATGGTACATGTTGGCACAGGTTATTGGTACAAGTTGTTTATAGGTTATTTATACAGATCGATTACAGGTTGTTTGGTACATGTTGTTTGGAGTAGGTTGATTGGTACAGGTTTACAATAGTATATCTCACAGTGATAGTGTGACAATGGTTCCATCATTCTACTTATATTTCAAGGCGGTTGGACGGGGAAAGGATAGGTGGTTGTAGCCACCTTCGGGTTGTAGCTAGAGAACATAGGGGGTTGTAGCAAAAGAATTAAGGATTTGGATATTCCCTCAGGTTGTAGCTTGAGAAACTAGGGGGTCAGAGCCTCCTTCCAGTTGTAGCTGGAGAATTGGAAGTTGGTGCTTCCTTGATTGTAATTCTTGACATATAAGAAAATCGTTCTGTGGTTTTCTCTCGCATTGGGTTTCCACATAAATATTGGTGTATTCTTCATTGTGTGGATGTGTTTGTTATTGTTTATTATGCACTGATGAATGTTAATGCTTATGATATAGTAATATATTGATGATGAACAAATGAACATGGTTGAATAAGTAAAATAATATACTTTGTGGTTTAAAGGATTAATAATTGGTATAATTTCTCATCTCTGATTCATCCCCCCTCTTAGTAATCCAACAATTGGAATCAGAGCAGGTTCCTTCAGGAAACAATTTAACCACTAGAAGGAGATCATGGATTATACTGAGAATGGAGTACCACTATTTAATGGTAAGAAAGGTTTAAATTATGAGATATGGAGTGGAAGGATGAAATTATTTTTAAAGGCACAAGGGTATGATATTTGGAAATTAGTTGTTACACGATATGATAGTTCAAAAAGGTAAAAGACTATAGAAAAGACGGAACTGAAACGAAATAAGAAAATTGCAATGGATTTCATTTTGGAAGGAATATATGATCAGTAAAGGAAAAAGTGGGTAATTTTTCATCAACTAAAGTACTTTGGGATAAGTGACAAAATATATATTCTTCACCCATCACAAAGTTAGAGAATGTCAAAGAAGATGCATGTACGAATCAAGAATAGATACATTCACCAAGTCAAACAGATTCAAAATATGAAGAGTACATAATCAATATAAGTATGTTGTTTTTATTTAATTGTGAAAAACACAAACATCTTGAAATGGAATGCCATGAATAAAATGAGATAGAAAAACTAATTGAAATACAAGACAATTATGAAGCAAAAATTATCAGTGCTTTAGATGAACTAAGAAAAGAAAGAAAAGAAAAAAAGTCACTCAAGAAATAATTGATGAAACAAAAGGAAAGTGTTCACATTTTTGAAGAAACCCAACAATGCATCGAGAACTTAAGAACTCGTCTAGAAGAAGCCAGAAATATCAAAGAAAATATTGCATATCAAAAGCAGTATTTGGAAGTCAACATATCAACACAAAAGGAAGAAGCAGAAATGAGAGAGAAGATATTGATAGATCATCTTAAGTAAAGATCTAATGATCTAAACCACCTTGAGGCAAAGTTTGGTCAAGAAGAGAAAGTAATTGAAGAAGAAATAATCACATTAAAAATACAGATTGAAGAAGAAAATAGAAAATAATAAGTCATGAAGTCTCAGATAATTAAGAAAGAAGAAGAGGTTGAAAAGATTGAAGAAGAAGTTGTCACATTGAGAAGTAAAATTGTCAAGCTCAACAAGAACGTTGAAGAGACAGAAACATCTGCATCAATTGTAGAGAATGAAGATATGATACAGATTTAGGAGCAGAACAAACTGATTAATAGACTGAATAGAATAAAAATAGATATATGGAGAATAAAAAGAATATCCAGTGAACAATATCTTCTATTAAATAATGAAATAGGCTGAAACTATAAAACTGTAGAACTGAAAACTTGCTCAAATGGTGGTAGCTATCTCTGAGAAGAGATGTGGATGCTACACGCATTCGTCTCAGCAGAATGGATTAAAATGAGGCTCCATAGGACTTTTTGATATTACTCATGAATGCCAAAACCATAGACATCCAAAAACCTAACCCTAGAAGGTGAAACACCAAAAGTTATGTGGGATCTATAGGTAAGTTGGTGTAATTTGGTACCTCAACTTCCTAGGGTCATAAATTTTGCATATGACCTCCATGTTAGGCGCATGATAGCCCGTTGGAAAGGTATTTCATAGAACTAAACATTCCACATTCCACCTTCAAACTTTGACTTTGTTTATTGTTTGACTGTGGCGAGTGGAAAAAACAACGTTTAGGGCCCCAAAACAGCCCCAGAAGTACAACAAGATGTGCTGACATGAAAACATACAAAATAATCCAGTTGGATTAGGTGAAAGGCCACCTATATCCACCTGGAGGATGTGTGGGAATTCATACAACCCCATAAGTGTAGAACCCACAATTATAAAGCAACACAGAAGAACATGCTGAACAAAAACAAACACGAGGAGCTAGTTGGAATAGGTGGGTGGACACCAATATCCACTTGGACCAATCCTCCCCCCTTAGGAAGAAATGGTCTCCATTACGTTGAGTGCCCCCATCAGGTGAGGAAACTTCTGCTGAATTTTACCCTGGGTGAGCCACTTTCCTTGGTGTAGGATTTTCCCTGCCTTGACAACCCGATAAAGCTGGATCCGCTGCTAGCGAGTGCCCTTGACCTGTGTGTCCACGATCTGATCAACGAATGCTTGTTCCATGTAGTCAGGGTGGAGATCTGTTGGTGTCAACTGTTCTGCGATCTCAGAAGTGTCCAATAATGGTGGAAAATATGGCCGAAGGAGGTCCACATTTAATACTGGATGCAAACCAAGGAAGGGTGAAGTGTTGAGCTCAAAACCATTGCTACCCACAACCTTGGTGATAGTGTAAGGCCCATAACAAAGTGGGTGAAGCTTTCGATGGGGCCTGGTGAGATGATCCTTCTGTAGATGTAACCATATTTTGTCGCCAATATGAAACTGGTGTGGTACCCTGGGTTGATCATGGCGTTGCTTGTACTTAGCATTGGATTTCTTCAAACTCTCCTAGACTTGTTGGCAGATGTGCTGAATCCTCTCAATGAATTTGGTGGTTTCGTCGATCGCAGACTTATTAGGGGAAGAGTCTGTCTATGCGGTGGAAAGAGGGAGTGCAACATCAATGGGTCCTAAGGGTTGGAATCCTAGACCCACCTGAAATTTTCTATGGTCGGTGGAACTATGGAGAGCCCTGTTGTAATTGTGTTGGACATAGGGAGAATCTTGTCCCATGTACGTGGATGATTAAAATTGTACATGCGCAGGATGTGCACAATCATCCGATTGACGACCTCGGTTTGGGGGTGGAAAGTAGTGGATTTTGTGATGTTGGTGTCCAACCGAGATCAGAGACTCGCCCAAAAGGTATTGAGGAACCTTTTATCTTGGTCAGATATGATGGTCTGTGGTATCCCAAAGTGGACCCACACTCACTCAAAGAAGAGCTTGGAAGTCTATGCCACGGTGACAATCTTCTTATAGGCTGGGAGGATGGCCTTCTTCGAAAACCGATCAACGACCACAAACACGCAACCATTACCTTGCTTGGTGGACGACAAGCCAGACATGTAATCCATTGAGATGGATTCCCAAGGTTTCTTGGGAATAGGAAGAGGGGTATATAAGACTTGCTTCTTGATAGATGGCTTGGAAATGACATAGACAATGCAAGATTTGATATACTTGCTGACATCCTATCGAAGTTTTGGCCAATAAAAATGTTTCTGAAGAATGACCACGATTTTCTCTACACAAAAATGTCCTGCCACCCGACTGTAGTAGGCCTCCCAAATTGGCTTTGCACGCTCACTTGTAGGAACAAAAATGTGTCCCAGGTGGCATAAGATTCCATCCTAAATGTGAAAATTAGTGACAGTTGTGCATGTACCCAAGAGCTGATATGTGGTGGCGAAGTAAATATTTTGCTAATAAAGTTGGGGCCACTCAGAGGCTTCATGTCCACAGGAATGGAGCACAGTGGTAAGTGCAACAATAGGGGGATGACTAAGGCAGTCATCGACATGATTGGAGATACCTATGTTACACTTGATGTTGAGATGAAACTGCTGCAGGTAGGTGGACCACTTCTGATGGAAATCGTTCTGCAATTTCCCCTATGTCTGTATGAATTGCAGAGGCTTGTGATCAATGTGTATGATCGTCTCTTTCCCCAGAATGTAATGTTTCCATTGACGACATGATTATACAATGGAATACATTTCCTTGTCATTGGTGGGGTATTTCCAGATAGTGTCAGAGAGTGTCTCACTATGGTATGCCACCGAATTCCTGTGTTGAGTGAGAGATGTACCTGTAGCATAGTCATATGCATCGGTCTCAATCTTGAATGGTTGTTGCAGATCGAGCAATGAGAGTACGGAAGTTTAGAACAAGCGATGCTTTAGATCATTGAATTCTCATTGATTCTCCTTCCCCCACACTAACTTGTCCCTACCACCGCCCTTGGTCACCTATCCAAGGGCCCATGCAATATGGGAGAATCCCAACATGAACTGTTGGTAGAAGTTGGCTAGCCCCATAAAGCTCCGAAACTCGGTCAGTGTGGTCGGGGCTGGAAAGTCACATATGAATTGGATATTATATGGATAAACATGTACCCCATGCTCATAAAAAATGTATCCCAAGTATTGGACCCTATTCATGCCAAAAGATCATTTTTCCAAGTTGGCATACAACTTGATATGCCGCAAAGTGCTCAAAACCTGATGAATATGCCGCATGTGCTCTTCCCACATCCTGCTAAAGATGAGGATGTCATCCAAATATACCACCACAAAGGAGTTGGTGAAGGGTCTCAATACATCATCCATCAATCTCATGAAAGTGGATGGTGCATTTGTTAATCCAAAGGGCATGAATAGCCACTCGTAGAGACCTTCTTTAGACTTGAAGGTTGTCTTCAATACATTAGTTGGTTTGATGGGAACTTGGTGGTAGCCAGACTTTAGGTCAATATTGTTGAAGAACTTGGCCCCCTTGAGTTGGTCAAGAAGGTCATCAATC